>CABHPP010143620.1:0-47396 GCA_902168425.1 Peromyscus attwateri
TTTTCCCTGTTCAATGTTTTAAGGTTGTATTAGCACATGTTAATTATGTTAATTATACATGATAATGGGTCTAATTGTGACACATAATAATGGGTTTCATTTTAAATATAGTTTTGTGTGCTGGCAATGGTCGAGAGACAGCCCGAAATGACCCACTCTGGTGATGGGATGGCCAAACACCCTAATTGTTGTGCTAGAAACCCCATCCAATGACTGAGGGATCTGTAAGCAGAGATCCACGGCTAGGCCCCGGGCAGGGTCTATATGAGCGAGAATTGTTGAGACCAAGGTTGGATAAAGCACAGGGACAAATAGCCAAATGAATGGAAACACATGAACTATGAACCAATGGCTGAGGGGCCCCCAACTGGATCAGGCCCTCTGAATAGGTGTGACAGTAGATTGGCTTGATCTGTTTGGGAGGCATCCAGGCAGTGGGACTGGGTCCTGTGCTCATTGCATGAATTGGCTGTTTGAAACCTGGGGCTTATGCAGGGTAGCTTGGCTCGGCCTGGGAGGAGGGGACTGGCCCTGCCTGGACTGAGTCTACCAGGTTGATCTCAGTCCTCGGGGGAGGCTTTGCCCTGGAGGAAGTGGGAATGGGGGGTGGGCTGGGGGGAAGGGGAGGTGGGCGGGAGGGGGGAGAACAAGGGAATCCGTGGCTGATATGTAGAACTGAATGGTATTGTAAAATAAAATAAAATAAAAAATAAAGTATAGTTTTGTGTAGCAACACTTAAAATATTTTATTATTATTTTGCTTTTTAAGTACCTTACAAATTAGCAGATTTCTTTATCAGTTTTCAAACACATCTAGTTTTGATTAGCCCTTTCACATCTTCTTCTGTGCTCTTCCTCTCTGCTCCTCACTCCAGTCCAATATTGACTTCTTTTTTACATCATGTATTACACTACCCATACCTCCCTTATACTCCGTTTTATTTTTAAGACTCTCAAGGCCCCTTTTTAAAATTTTCCTGATCTCTCCACACACTCCCTCTTAAATATGCACATATAAATTGCAAGCTGGGATCTGCATGGCAGTTGTTATTTATTATCATTAACTGATTTTTAAGTTTAATAATATGAATTTTATGTATCAATTGAAATAATTGTCTTGGATATTGCCCATAGTCTTTTTTTGTTATTGGTTCCCCATTTGGTTTTGCCACCTAGTGGGGGTAAATCTGGACGTAACCAAATCAGTTGGTAGAATGTCTTCATCTTTGTGGTTTTAAAAGAAATTAAGAAAAATTATGCTTACTTCTTGTTAAAATGAGTGGCATCATTCAACATTGAAACCACTTAGTCCACAACATGTCATTGGAGGGAAATATTTTATTACTGACTCAATAAATAGTTAACTGAAAAATAGTTGATATCATTCTGTGTAAGTTTCCTGTATCTTCATATCTTAGTTAGGATTTCTATTGCTGTGATGAAACATCAGGACCAAAAGTAAATTGTGGAGGAAAGGAGTTCTAGCAACTTGTGTAAAATAACATGGATCTCAATTTAAGCAACAAACAGAAAGAAAAACACATGATTCAATAAATCCCCAATCCTCACATATTTTGTACAACAAATTTCGCAAAATGATGTTTTGGTGGCAAAATTCGCACCAATTTATCAACCGAATAGCTAACTGCTCAAAATCTAATCTTTTCAAAACATCAAATTTAAATATTGAGTCATCTTTGGGGAATATTGAGAAGTGGAGAGATAAAGGTTATAAGAAAATAAGATCGAGCCAGTCTGTATTTCAATATGGTTCATGAGTTCCACCCCAACTGAGCAGTTATTGGCTTCTTGGGGACAGAGAATAAATTTTGAATGATGTGGCCCTTAGTAGATCAACTACACATTAGCAATGGTCCCATACCCATGAGTATGTACCCCACACTAACACAACTCTGTAGGTTATTTAAAATTAAATGAGAGTCAGGTGGTAGTGGCACACACCTTCAATCCCAGCACTCAAGAGGCAGGGGCAGGCCTATCTCCAGGTTTAAGGACAGCCTGGTCTACATAGTGAGTTCCAGAACAGCCAGGACTGCTTCACAGAGAAACCTTGTTTCGATAGACAGACAGACAGACAGACAGACAGACAGACCGATAGATAGATAGTTAGAAAGATAGATGATAGACAGACAGACAGATAGATAAGGAGGTAGCAAGTAGAGGGACAAGAAAGCAGCTGAGAGGAGTTAGGGGAGAAATAGGGATGGATATGATCAAAATGCATTATGTCTATGTATGCAATTTTCAGAAACTTAATGAAAATATTACATTAATTAAAGCAACTTTAAGCATGTTCAATGTTAACACGTCAATATGTAAATGAGGCATTGAAGAACTAACAGAAAATAAAGATACTACCTAGAAATGCTTCATATAAAGTCCCCTCTTATGTTTACTGAAAGCTCGACTATTCAACTTTAATTAAATTCTGTTTAAGAACAAAGCCATTTGTAGCAGCAACATCAAACACACTCCACCCCTGTCTGTCGGAGGTAAAAATTTTCACCTGAGATTGACCTCTGACCTTCACATGTTTGCTGTGGTATGTGCAAGCCTTCACTCATAGGAACACACACACACACACACACACACACACACACACACACACACACAAGATTTTTAAAAAAACAGACTCATTGGCCCACCAGCACCGATTGGACTAAGAGGTGAGTCTTTGTTCTCATATCCAAACACCCCAGCCTCTAGGCTTTGGGCCCAGGGGCATAACCCTATGCCCCCACACCACCACCCATTGCAGTCCCAGTTCCAGGTCAGTAGGCAGGTATCCTGCAGGCAGGTTGGACTACCACCATCCCCCACCAGACCCTGTAACCTACAAGCCCCACCCCTTCCAAACCTACCCACCCTCCGAGACTGCAGCTGCTCCCTGAGACAGAGCCCACCAGTGCCAATTGACCAAGAGCTGCTTCCCGAGACACAGAGTCCATCAGCACTGATTGGACCAAGAGCCCCAATTAGACCAAGATCTCCCATTGAACCAAGAGTATCAGTTGGACCAAGAGAGGCTCCCTCAGACACAGACACTGCTTGCACTGAGTGGAGCAAGAGATGGGTAGATGCCAGTGCAAAAATACAGTCAATAACATAAAGACCAATATAGCATCATGAGAATCTAGTGGTTCTATATCAGCAAGACCTGAACATCCCAATGCAGAAGAAGCAGAAGAAATCAACCTTAAAAATGACTTTAAGAAGATGACAGAGGCCTTTCTAGAGGAAATGAAAAATTCCCTTAAAGAAATCAAGGAAAAGACAAACAATAAATTGGAAGAAATCAATAAATCCCTTAAAGAAAGCAAAGGAAAAGCAATTAAACAGGTGAAGGAAACAGTTCAAGATTTGAAAACTGAAATCGAGACAATAAAGAAGACATAAACTAAGGGAATGATGGAAATGGAAAATCTGAGTAAATGAACAGGAAACACAGATGCAAGTATAACCAACAGAATGCAAGAGATGGAAGAGAGAATCTCTGGTATTGAAGATACAGTAGAGGAAATCAGTCAAAGAAAACACTAAAGCCAACAAAATCATAACACAAAATGTCCAGGAAATTTGGGACACCATGAAAACACCAAACCTAAGAATAATAGAGATAGAATAAGGAGAAGAATACCAAGTCAAAGGCACAGAAAATACATTCAACAAAATCATAGAAGAAAACTTTCCCAACCTAAAGAAGGAAATGCCTATGAAGATACATGAAGCTTACAGAACACCAAATAGACTGGATCCAAAAAAAAAGTCCCCTTGCCACATGATAATCAAACCACTAAACATACAGAAAAAGGAAAAATATTAAGAGCAGCAAAGGAAAAAGGCCAAGTAACATATAAAGACAGACCCATCAGAATAACACCTGACTTCACAATGGAAACTCTGAAAGCCAGAAGATCCTGGACAGATGTTATGCAGACACAGAGACCATGGATGTCACTCCAGACTATTATACCCAGAAAAACCTTAATTGTCATAGATGGAGTAAACAAAATATTCCATGATAAACCAGATTTAAACAATACTTACCCACAGATACAGCCCCACAGAAAGCACTAGAAGGAAAAATCCAACCTAAGGAAGTCAGATACACCCATGAAAACACAGGCAATAGATAATCCTACGGCAACAAATACCAAAGAAGGGAAACACACAACACTACCACCAAAAACTAACAGGAATTAACAATCACTGGTCATTAATATCCATTAATATCAATGGTCTCAATTTGCCTTTAAAAAGATGCAGGCTAACAGAATGGATACGAAAACAGGATCCATCCTTCTGCTTCATACATGAAACACACCTCAACTTCAAAGACAGAAACTACCTCAGAGTAAAAGACTAGGAAAAATCTTTCCAATCAAATAGACTTAAGAAGCAAGCTGGTGTAGCTATCCTAATATCTAATAAAATAGACTTCAAATGAAAATCAACTGAAAGAGATCAGGAAGGACATTACATACTTATCACAGGGAAAATCCACCAAGATGAAGTCTCAATTCTGAATATTTATGCCCCAAATACAAGGGCACCCATATTTGTAAAAGAAACATTATTAAAGCTCAAATCATACATCAAACCTCTGTTTCTGTGCTTTGCTCAAACTCTCTTCTTTCCCTACATTGCATGGAACAGAAAACCAAGTGTCCATTAAGATACTGGGTGACTCAGAGCAGCCCCACTTACAATGGGTCACGTGGTACTGAGACATGGAACCATCCTACCTTCCGGACCCTCCCTTATCCCAATTCTGCTCAGCCTAAGATTTCTAAAGTGAACAGAACATACTTAATGGAGTCAAAATGTGAGGAATCAGTCTTTCAGATGTGATGTTTTAAGACAGATCCACAAGACTGACCTGTGGTTACATCTACATGACCCTTTCTGCTTTTAAATAAGCAATTCAAGTATTAATGTGTCGAAATTTGTGGCATGGGACTCAAGCTGGACTATTCATTGTTTTGCTACTCCCATAATCTCTGTGCCACCCTTATCCCAGCACATCCCATAGGTAGGACAGACCATAGTTCAAAGTTTTGTGGCTGGGTTGGTGTCCTAATCCCTCCACTGGAAGTCTTGCCTGGTTACACATGATGGACAGTTCAGGCTATGTATCCCCTATTGCTTGTAGTCTTAGCTGGGGTCATCCTTATAGATTCCTGGAAGTTTCCCTTGTACTAGGTTTCTATTTCACCCCCAAAAGCCCCCCTTTCCAGTCCCATCCTTTACTACTCTCCTCCTCCAGACCCCTCTACTTGATACCTCATATTCCAAGCCCCACCTGCCCCCAGTCCAGCCATGAATTCTATTTCCCCCTTACCAGGGAGATCCTATCACACACACACACACACACACACACACACACACACACACACACACGCACACTTGAGCCTTCCTTGTTACCTAGCCAATCTGAGGCTGTGGACTATAGCATGGTTATGCTTTACTTTACAGCTAATGCCCACTTATAAGGGAGTACATGACAATTTTGCCTTTCTGGGTCTGGATTACCTCACTCAGGATGTTTTTTTCCTTAGCTCCACCTATTTGACTGCAAATTTCATGATGTCATTTTTTTTAAGAGCGGAGTAATACTACATTGTGTAAATGTGCCAAATTTTCTTCATCCATCCTTCAGTTGAGGGGCATCTAGGTTGTTTCCACTTTCTAGGTATTACAAATAAAGCTGCTATGGATGTAACTGAGCAAGTGTCCTTGTGCTATAATCCATAAACCTTTGGGTATATGTCCAAGAGTGGTATAGCTGGGTCTTGGTGTAGTTTAATTCCCAATTTTCAGCAAAACCACCATATTGATTTCCATAGTCACTGTACAAGTACTCACTCCCACCAACAATGGAGGAGTATTCCCCATTGCTCCATTGCCTCACTAGCATGAGCTGCCACTTGTGTTTTTTATCTTAGCCATTATGACAGGTGTTAGATGAATTTTCAAAGATGTGTTGATTTGCATTTCTCTGATGGGTAGGGATGTTGAATATTTCTTTGTTTCTCAGTCATTTGAGGTTCTTCTCTAGAGAATTCTGTTTCCATTTGTACCCCATTTTTGAATTGGATTATTTGGTTTTTTAATGTCTAGTTTCTTGAGTTATTTATACACTTTTGAAATCAGCCTTCTGTCAGATGTGGGGTTGATTAAGATCTTTCCCATTCTGTACATGGCCGTTTTGTTATATTAATGATGCCCTTTGCTGCACAGAAGCTTTTCAGTTCCATGAGTTCCATTTATTAGCTGTTGATCTTAGTGTCTGCATTATTGGTTTTCCATTCAGGAAGTTGTCTCCTGTACCTACATTCAAGGCTATTTCCCACTTTCTCTTCTATCAGGTTCAGTGTAACTGGATTTATGTTGAGGTCTTTGATCCACTTGGACTTGAGTTTTGTGCAGGGTGATAGACCTGGATCTATTTGCATTCTTATACATGCCATCATCCAGTTATTCTTTCTTTCTTCCATTGGAAAATTTTGGGTTCTTTATCAAAAATCAAATGTTTACAGGTGTGTGGATTTATGTCTGTGTCTTCAATTCAATCCCACTGATCCATCTGTCTGTTTTTATGCCAATATCATTCAGTGTTTATTGTTACAGCTCTGTAGTAGAGCTTGAAATCGGGGGTAGTGATACCTCCAGAAGTTCTTTTATTATACAATATTGTTTTAGCTATCCTGGGTCTTTCTGTTTTTCCATATGAAGCTGAGTGTTGCTCTGTCAAGGTCTGTAAAGAATTGTGTTGGGATTTTAATGGGGATTGTGACTCTTTTTGGTAAAATGGCCATTTTTACTATGTTAATCCTACTGATCCATGAGCATGGGAGATCTTTCCATCTTCTGATATCTTCTCCAATTTCTTTCTTCAAAGACTTGAAATTCTTCTTGCACAGGTCTTTCACTTGCTTGGTTAGAATTACATCAAAACATTTTATATGACTTTTGGCTATTGAAAGGTGTTATTTCCCTGATTTCTTTCTCATCCCATTTATTGTTTATATATGGAGGGCTGTAGCAAGAATCTTAGAAGGTTTTTTAATAAAAAAAAACCCCAGGAGCCAAGTATTGGGGTGAATTCTGAAACATCAGAGAAGCAGGACAAGCCACAGCCAACCTCACCTTGTCAACTTCTCAGTCAATCCTGTTTCCTCAAACTGGAAGCCTCTGAGTCTTCACCAGAATGGATCTCAGCTGAACTGCTGCTCAAAAGCCTAAAAGCTTAAAAAGCCCCAAAAGCTTCTAGTTCCTGGTCCTCATGCCTTATATATCCTTCTCCACCCTGCTGTCTCTTCCTGGGATTAAAGGCATGTGTACTTCCCAAGCAAAGGCATAAAATCTCAAGTGCTGGGATTAAAGGTGTGTGTCACCATGCCTAGCTGTTCCCAATGTGGCCTTGAACTCACAGAGATGGATCTCTGTCTCCAGAATGCTAGGATTAAAAGCATGTGCTACCACTGCCTAACCTCTATGTTTAATATAGTGGCTGGCTCTATTATCTGACCCCCAGATAAGTTTATTGGGGTACACAATATATCAGCCACAGAAGGCTACTGTTTTGTTTTGTTTTTGTTTTAGTAAGTCTTGTATCTAGCCACTTCACTGAACGTGTTGATCAGCTGTAGGACTGCCCTGGTATAATTTTTAGGTTCACTTATATATACTATTATATCATCTGTGAATAATTATATTTTGACTTCTTCCTTTCCAGTTTCTATCCCCTTGATCTCCTTTAGTTGTCTTATTGCTCTAGCTAGACCTTCAAGTACTATATTGAATAGATATGGAGAAAGTGCACAGCCTTTTCTTGTTCCTGATTTTAGTGGGTTTGCTCTGTGTTTCTCTCCATTTACTTTGATGTTATCAATCATCTTGCTGCATATTGCTTTTATTATGTTTATGTATGTCCCTTGTATTCCTGATCTCTCCAAGACTTTTTTAATGAAGAGGTGTTGGGTTTTGTCAAAGGCTTTTCAACATCTAATGAGAAGATAATGTGGGTTTTTTTTCATTCAGTTTATTTATATGGTGGATCACATTAACAGATTTTCATGTTGAACCAACCCTGCATTTCTGGGATGAAGCCCACTTGATCATGGTGGATGATCTTTTTGATGTCTTCTTGGATTCAATTTGCAAGTTTTTATTGAGTATTTTTGCATCAATGTTCATGAGGGAAGTTGTTTGTTTGTTGAATCTTTGTGTGATTTGGGTATCAGGATAACTCTTGCCTCATACAAAGAACTTGGCAATATTCCTTCTGTTTCTATTTTGTGGAATAATTTGAGGAATATTGGTATTATCTCTTCTTTGAAAGTCTGATAGAATTCTGCACTAAAAACGTCTAGCCCTACATTTTTTTTTTTATGATTGGGAGACTTTTCATGATTATTTCTATTTCCTTAGGGATTATATGTATATTTGCATTATTTATCTGAACTTGTTTTAATTTTGGTATGTGGTATCTATCAAGAAATTTGTCCATTTCTTTTAACATCTTCAATTTTTGTGGAGTACAGGTTTTTTTTGAAGTATTACCTAATAGTTCTCTGAATTTCCTTAGTGTCTGTTGTTATGTCTCCCTTTTTGTTTCTGATTTTGTTAATTTGATAATTCTAGCTCTGCTTCTTAGTTAGTTTGGATAAAGGTTTGCCTATCTCATTGACTTTCTAAGGAAGCAGTTCTTTGTTATATTGATTCTTTGTATCATTCTCTGTGTTTCTATTTTATTGATTTTAGCCTGCCATTTGATTGTTTCCTGACATCTACTCCTCATAGGTATGTTTCCTTCCTTTCTTCTAGAGCTTTCAGGTGTGCTATTAAGTTACTAGTATGAGATCTCTCCAAATTATTTATGAAGGCACTTAGGGCTATGTAAGAAGATGGAGCAGATGCATTAACATGCTGCTCAGTCTTCTCTCAGAGATCATGCCTCAATTTCAGTTTCCTGAGACTGAACAAGCAGTTTCTGAGAGCCTCAAACAAAGGGCAATTAATTATTAATGCATCTTACAATAGGGACTAGGGAGATACCAAGCCTGGGCCACTGAGCCAGTCCTCACAGTCAGTGCTTACTAAGCCAGCCAGCCTCCGTAACAACTCAAGGACAAAGGCTGGGACTTGCCTAGGCCTGCCCAAAATGAAAAACTATTGCCTTACCCAGCCCCTGACTAGCCCTACCCAATTAGAATGTACTAATATGATTGCCACTTGCTTAAACCAATCATATCTAAGATGACCTAACTGTTCTAGGAATGCCCCTTGGCTATGCTTAAAAGGAGCCCACACATCCCTTTTGGGGATGTCATCATTTTGTCTTTATGTAGAATGGTCAGCCCCAGTATACTGGGATCTTTCTTGAGATAATAAATGCTCTTGTTGATTGCACATGTGGATGGTAATCTTTTGTGGGACTTCTCCTGGACCCTAACATATGGGGAGTTGGCGGGGAAGTCCTCTCAAGACTGCTGACGTGTGAGCATTTTCCTGAAAGCCTGACTGGTGAGTAAGAGCTCTTTGTCTTGGTCTATATTGTAACTTTTACTATGTTGCTGTCTGTTCCATTTGTTTATGTCTCTGGGAAGCTCAAGCTTACTGAATCTGAAGGTCCAAGTGCTAGATGGACATATTATTGACATTTGCACCGTATGTGGGTCCAGAGAAGTCTCAGATTCATCTGTATTTATAAGATGCAGAACTGGGATAAGCAGGTCTTTCCTGCCAGGTGGGGCTTGTATGACCATAAGAGTGGCAATCTGCTAGACAGGTCTCACTTAACCTTGAGTGAGATTGTCCCAGATCTAGTGTACTGGTAGCTGGTTGCCTGTGTCATTATTATTTGTTACTGTCTACTAACCTCCTTCATTTTCCTGAAAAGGCTGAGGCAAACAGCCTTTTCTCTCCCCTTTGAGCATTTTGTTGGGCCATTTCCAGGACTTTGGGGCCCAAGCTGATGACTTGGAGTTTATTGTCTGGAAAGGAAATCTTTCTGAGGAAGAAACAAAAGAAAGAGGCAGGGCAAGGGCTGTTTCCCTCCATTGTTTTCTTGCTCTAAGACCAGGAGTGCAGGCAGGACTTGTTTTGGCTTGCAGGAGAGGCTTGCAGCCAACCAGTGGCTCTCACAGAGGCCAGGGAGGAGGCTACATGGAAGAACACTCATATGGGCTGTGCAGCGGGGTAGTTGACTGCCTGCAATTGATAAGCTGAGGTGAACACTGAACAGAGAATCTGGGGTTAATTATGGCTGGAGGGTTTAACAGTCTCTTTTGAAGGACAGCCAAGGGCACTCTGTGCCCACTGCTTCCCCCTTCCTTTCTTTCTTCCTCCCTTCCTCCCTCCCTCTTTTCCTTCCTTCCTTCCTTCCTTCCTAAGCTAAGTTCTTCACTCACTGTGATACAATTTATGGTTTTGTGATAATGTCAAAGTCTTTTCTGCTGGCCAGCTGCTATGTTCCCACCTTAACCCTTCCTTGTCCCGATACTGCTTAAAAAGGTGTTGAATTGAACCAGCCTGTATACTTTGGAAAGTTTTGACTTTAGAAAGAAGTCAAAGATTATATTATGTTTGGGAAAAATTATGCTTTTGTTTCCAAAGGAAAAGAAAAAATACATGAGTTTTGGCCATTTGTATTCAATGAATAATAGATATTTGTCACCATTTAAGGGAATTGGTTACAAATTATTATTGGTTATGATAAGAAAAGAACTACTCAAATGTTACACATTGGTGCAGGTTTTTTTATATGTTGATGCAAATTCAGAATTATTTTTGTTATGAGATATATCTATTTCTGCTTTTATTTAAAATATTGTACCTATGCAATATTCTGAACTGCTGGAAGAAACCACAAAAAAGATTTTAATGAAAATTTGCATGTTGTTTGAGAAGCAAAAGAAAAGGCAGGGAAAAATGCTTATAAGATAAGAAAAAAACAAACAAACAGAATCTGAAAGGTGCATTTGACTACAGGGTAAAACAATGGCCTGGTTATTGTTACCAAACTTAGATATATTCTCAAGATTAAGCCTAGGTTTGTTTAGCTCAGATATATTTAATAGATAACTGTCCTCAAACATGTCAAAGATTTGAAGAATATGGCATTTAAATTATTTGAAAACAGCTTATGACAAACAGAGACTCTCAGCTCCTAGCAATGACTCCCAAGTTCTCCAAAGAAGATATGAAACAACATGAAGATTCCACCTGGATTGTTGTTAACACTGACCACTGGGCAAGATGCCCTGATGCAACACCTGCCGTCAGGACCTGTCTTAGACTGTGGACAAGCAAGACACTACAAAATATGGTCAGTCTTCTCCAAGTTCCTCCTCTACAGGGAAAACTCTCACCTTATGGATGTGGCAGCTGAAGACTGATGCTGTCTTGCCAACACTATGAAGACCACAGGAACCTGGGATGACTATCTGGGTAAAGGACAGTCTCTGTCATTTTTAAAAATAAATTTGGAAGCTACTTGTTCTGCACTTAGATATGAGTTCTCCTTCTCAGATCTCTGATGGTATTGATGACTAGGCTAGCTATGACTTTATCAGCTTAGCAGCATCAGACAACCAGATTCTTCCACAAGGTTGTAGCCACCTTATTAGTTCATTAATCAATATATTAAATAGTCAAAACTACTAGGTCTCATGATAAAAAAGGCAAAATGGTTTGTCTTGCTCACAGGCTTCATATTAAGGGATAAATAGGTCTCAAACATGATTTAAAATGACTATTTTCAATAATAACTGCTTATATCTCTGATAAATGATTAAACAAAGAAAAATATGAGAGTCTATATAAATTCTAAGAGTCTGAGATATATAAATGTCTGAGGATATGGAAACTTAAATTATGATAAAAGATGACTTGAGGTATGTCAATGCAAATATTAGGGTTCTGAGGACATAAAGGCTTGGGTTGTGAGGGTCTAAGAGGATGTTTTAAAAATATTGATGCAATTTATGGGGATATTAAAATGATAACTTAAGATATATATAAAAATTACTACATTTCTTTTCTTCACCATGCTGTTGTTACATTAAAATTTTAAAAATTCAAAGTTTGACTTTAATAGAATTCTGATAAGCTGATAGAACAATGGAGCAATAACTGCTTACTGTTTGGGTAACAAGCTCAAGATTTTATATTATTTTTGGTTGTCTTCTGAATATAGACTTATAGGTGCTTTTCATTGGGCAAACAACATTTCAGTCCAATTTATACATGGCTGTCTGGACAGAAGAAAATATACATGCTTTTTAACCCTAATCTGTAGCTTTTTCTAGGACTCATAAGTCTACTTCTGCTGTTTTACAGATACCTGTTACCTTCTTTTTCTACAATATGGATTTCAATACAGATTGATAATACTAATATATCTGAAACTTTTGTGTCTTTTCATAAAATGGAAATTCATATAAGCTTTAGAAAATTGGGAAAGTCATAAAACTTAGATCCACTTCTCACAGGTCAAAAGAATTCCAGGTAATTACAGTCTAATTTTCCCCACCTGTCTATTCCTGAGCATGATATTTTTCTTTCTCCTGGTCTTGGGACTTTTCTCCCTTCCTCAGTTACTGAGAGTATAGGTCTAAAAATTCAAAATAAGTTCATAAATTTTAACTTTTAGTCCTAGTTTTTATCTGTCTCTACAGGTTTCTACCTGCCTGACAGACACATTCAAACCTCAATTGCTGATGACAACCTGCTTCAAATGACTGCGAGCCCTGATCTTGCTGAAAGCTGATATGGACCAATCCAGCCAATGTAAATGCTGTTTCTTTAGCTGGTCAATGAACCAGATACTTCTAAATTCCCTCCTTGCCTTTGACTAACATTCTAGCCTTCCAGAGCACTGACAACAATGTCCTAATGTCAGTAGGAAGTAATTTCAGAAGAGAATACATCACCCCTTTTTGCCCCTCCCCTGGAATGTTAGATCAAAAGGGAATTTCTTGTCATAGGGAACCTGAGACAGAATAATAACTGGTTCCCATTCTCATTTACGAGTTTCTTCTAGATAACAAACTCTTTCAACTATCACAGGCCTTTTGGCCCTTCTGCTTTTGCTGATTGCTGTTGGCTCTTGTATCATTGATGCCTTAACTAAGTGATAATTCCTGCCTGGGTACCTCTAAACTGATGATGCTAGAATCCCAGCCCCTGGACCAAAACCATGACATACTTGCAGATGGCAACAACTGAATAAGGGGAGGCTCATTTTGCCATTGATAATGGGAAATGGTCTCTGTTTGGGCTAACCCCCACATGGCTACTCCCACCTCTGTAATCTCACTCAGAATCCAATGGGAGCTTCCTGACCCCACTGGAGGATACCTAATGGGCATAGGCCTCCGGCTTGACCCCCTATGTTAATGTTCAGGTTTTAAATCAAACAAAAAACTCTTGCATCCTGGTCTAATTAGTCCCTAAAATAGTCTGCTACCCATTTACCAATTAGAAACATCATCAGGATGGGGGAAATGATAAGTCATCACAGCAATCTTGATATCTGTCCTTCTAGGCATTGGCTTAACTTCAGCCTATTACTAGATTAGAACTATAGGACATTGACAATGACAATAGATAAAAATGTCACTGCCCTAAAACAATCTGTTGCACATTTAGAAAAATTGCTCTCCTCTCTAACTAAAATAGTTCTCCAAAATAGAAAGGGCCTATGCAAGGCCTAAGGAGAACAATACTGTTTTTATATTAACCATTCTGGGATTATCAGGGGCTTGATGATCCTACTTAGGAAGAAGCTACATGATAAACAATTGGAAAAACATCAATATGAGCCTATAAACTAAAAAGAAACATCTTCAAGATTTGAGATGATGCACTACTCAAGAAGGGAATGAGAGGACCAAGCAGACAACACAACAGGCTTCTCTCAGAGATCAGTCCTCAATTTTAGTTTACTGAGACCGAACAAGCAGTTTCTGAGAGAGCCATGAACAAAGAGAAATTAATTACTAATGCCACTGACAACAAGAACAAGGGAGATGGGACACACCAATCCTGGGCCACTGACCCAGCACCCATAGTCAGCATGTACTAGGCCAGCCAGCCTCCATAGCAGCTCAAGGACAGAGCCTGGGACTTATCCAGGCCTGCCACAAAATGAAAAAAACTATACCCTTAACCGGCCCCTGACTAGCCCTGGCCAATATTAGAACATACTAATATGACTGCGTCTTGCTTAAGCTAATCATATCTAAGATGACCTAACTGTTCTAGAAACTCCCCATGGCTATGATTAAAAGGAGGCCCACACTTCTCTCTCAGGGTTGTCACTACTTTGCCTTTATGTAGAATGGTCGGCCCTAGTATACTGGGATCTTTCTTGAGATAATAAATGCTTTTGATGATTGCATGTGTGGATGGTGGTCTTTTTTGAGACTTGTCCAGGACCCTAACACTATGAACTTTCTTCTTACTACTGCTTTCATTGTATCCCATAAGTTTGGGTATGTTGTGTGTTCATTTTCCTTGAATTCTAGGAAGTCTTCAATTTCTTTATTTTTTTCCTTGACCCAGTGGTAATTAAATAGAGGGTTGTTCAGTTTCCATGAGTTTGTAGGCTTTCTGTTGTTTATGTTGTTGTTGAAATTCAGCTTTAATCCATGGTGATCTGATAAGATACAAAGGGTTATTTCAATGGCCTTTTATCTATTGAGACATGGTTTATGACCAAGTATGTGATCATTTTTGGAGAATGTTCCATGAGGTGCTAGAAGAAGGTATATTCTTTTGTGTTTGGGTGAACTGTTCTGTCCATATCTGTTAGGTCCATTTGGGTCATAATGTCTGTTAGCTACAGTATTTTTCTGTTTAGTTTTTGTCTGGATGATCTGTACATTGGTGAGTGAAGGGTGTTGAAGTCTCCCACTATTAGTGTGTGGGTTTTGACATGTGATTTAAGCTTTAGTAATGTTTCTTTTACAAATGTGAATGCCCTTGTATTTGGGGCATAAATGTTCAGAATTGAGACTTCATCTTGATGGATTTTTCCTGTGATGAATATGAAATGTCCTCCATCTCTTTTGATTTATTTTAGCTTGAAGTCTATTTTCTTAAATATTAAGATAGCTACACCAGATTTCTTCTTAGGTCCATTTGATTAGAAAACCATTTACTCAGAAGTAATGTCTACCTTTGATGTTGAGATGTGTTTCTTTTATGCAGCAGAAGGATAGATACTGTTTTTGTATCCATTCTGTTAGCCTGTGCCTTTTTATAGGCAAATTGAGTGGATTGATGTTGAGAGAGATTAATGATCACTGATTGTTAATTCCCGTTATTTTTTTGTTAGTGGTGGTGGTTGTTTTGTTTGTGCGCGCGTGCGTGCGTGCGTGCGTGCGTGCGTGTGTGTGTGTGTGTGTGTGTGTGTGTGTTTCCATCTTTTGGTGTTTGCTGGTGTGAGATTATCTAAAAACCTTCAACACAAAACATCAAGGAAATCTGGGACACCATGAAAAGACCAAACCTAAGAGTAGTAGGACTAGAAGAGTGCCAGCTCAAAAACCCAGAGTATACATTTAACAAAATCATAGAAGAAAATTTTCTTTTTTTTTAAATTTTATTTTACAATACCATTCAGTTCTACATATCAGCCACGGATTCCCTTGTTCTCCCCCCTCCCGCCTCCCTCCCCTTTCCCCCAGCCCACCCCCTATTCCCACCTCCTCCAGGGCAAAGCCTCCCCCCAGGACTGAGATCAACCTGGTAGACTCAGTCCAGGCAGGGCTAGTCCCCTCCTCCCAGGCCGAGCCAAGCTACCCTGCATAAGCCCCAGGTTTCAAACAGCCAATTCATGCAATGAGCACAGGACCCAGTCCCACTGCCTGGATGCCTCCCAAACAGATCAAGCCAATCAACTGTCTCACCCATTCAGAGGGCCTGATCCAGTTGGGGGCCCCTCAGCCATTGGTTCATAGTTCATGTGTTTCCATTCATTTGGCTATTTGTCCCTGTGCTTTATCCAACCTTGGTCTCAACAATTCTCGCTCATATAGACCCTCCTCTTTCTCGCTAATTGGACTTCTGGAGCTCTGCCTGGGGCCTAGCCGTGGATCTCTGCTTCCCGATCCCTTAGTCATTGGATGGGGTTTCTAGCACGACAATTAGGGTGTTTGGACATCCTATCACCAGAGTGGGAAAAGACTTTCCAATCAAATGGTCTTAAGAAACAAGCGGGTGTAGCCACCCTGATATCCAGCAAAATAGACTTCAAACTAAAATCAATCAAAAGAGATCAAGAAGGGCATTACATACTCATCACAGTAAAGATCCACCAAGAGGAAGTTTCAATTCTGAACATTTATGCCCCAAACACAAGGGCACCCACATATGTAAAAGAAACATTACTAAAGCTTAAACCACATATAAAACCCCACACATTAATAGTGGGAGACCTCAACACCCCACTTTCACCACTGGACAGATCTCCCAAATCGAAAATTAACAGAGAAATAAAGGACTTAACTGATGTCATGACTCAAACGGACTTAATCGATATCTACAGAACATTCCATGCTAACAAAAAAGAATATACCTTCTTCTCAGCAACCCATAGAACCTTCTCTAAAATCGACCACATACTTGGCCACAAAGCAAATCTCAACAGATACAAAACAATTGGAATAACCCCCTGTGTACTATCAGACCACCACGGTTTAAAGTTAGATTTCAACAACAACAAAAACTACAGAAAACCTACAATCTCATGGAAACTGAATAATGCTCAACTGAATCACCAATGGGTTAAGGAAGAAACAAAGAAAGAAATTAAAGACTTCCTAGAGATGAACGAAAATGAAGACACCACATACCCAAACCTATGGGACACTATGAAAGCAGTGCTAAGAGGGAAATTCATAGCACTAAATGCCCACATAAAGAAGTTGGAGAAATCTCACACTAGTGACTTAACTGCACACCTGAAAGCTCTAGAACAAGAAGAAGCAAAGTCTCCCAGGAAGAACAGATGCCAGGAAATTATCAAATTGAGAGCTGAAATCAATAAAATAGAAACAAAGAGAACAATACAAAAAATCAATGAAACAAAGAATTGGTTCTTTGAGAAAATCAACAAGATAGACAAGCCCTTATCCATACTAACCAAAAGACAGAGAGAGAGCATCCAAATCAACAAAATCACAAATGAAAAGGGAGACATAACAACAGACATTGAGGAAATCCAGAGAATCATCAGGTCATACTTCAAAAACCTCTATTCCACAAAACTGGAAAATCTAAAAGAAATGGATAATTTTCTGGATAGGTACCACATACCTAAGTTAAATCAAGATCAGATAAACTATTGAAATAGTCCAATGACCCCTAAGGAAATAGAAACAGTCATTAAAAGTCTCCCAAGCAAAAAAAGCCCAGGACCAGACGGTTTCAGCGCAGAATTCTACCAGATCTTCAAAGAAGAATTAATACCAATACTCTCTAAATTGTTCCACACAATAGAAACAGAAGGAACATTACCAAACTCCTTCTATAAGACTACAATACCTTGATTCCTAAACCAAACAAGGATACAACAAAGAAAGAGAACTACAGACCGATCTCTCTCATGAACATTGATGCAAAAATACTCAATAAAATACTGGCAAACAGACTCCAAGAACACATCAAAACAATTATCCACCATGATCAAGTAGGCTTCATCCCAGGGATGCAAGGGTGGTTCAACATACGAAAGTCCATCAATGTAATACACCACATAAACAAACTCAAAGAAAAAAAAAAAACCACATGATCATCTCACTAGATGCAGAAAAGGCATTTGACAAGAAAATTTTCTTAACCTAAAAAAGGATATGCCTATAAAGATACAAAAAGCTTATAGAACACCAACTAGATTAGACTAGAAAAGAAAGACACATAATAATCAAAACATTAACCACACAGAACAAAGAAAGAATATTAAAAGCTGCAAGAGAAAAAGGCCAAATAACATATAAAGGCAGACCTATTAGAACTACATCTGACTTCTCAATGGAGATTTTGAAAGCCAGAAGGGTCTGGACGGATTGCTATAGACCTGAGAGACCGCAGATGCCAGCCCAGACTACTATACCCACAAAAGCTTTCAATCACCGTAGATGGAGGAAACAAGATATTTCATGATAAAGTCAAATTTACAATATCTATGCTTAAATCCAATCCTACAGAATGCACTAGAATGAAAACTCCAACCCAAGAAGGTTAACAAACTTTGGTAGGTTGTATGTATGGAGAAAATTATTCATTTGTATGTCTTATGATTCTCTGGATTTTTTAAGGTTAATATAAAGTTTAAAATATATAATGAATATAAAATAAATAGAAAACATTGGATTTCAAACTGTTCAAAATAAACAGATTTGGTGTTAAAATACGCATTGTTTTAATTTAAAAGTTGTGAAGTTTTTTATTTCTTTTATTTTTTGAGATTACATTATGGTCACTTTATTTCTCCTTTTCTTTCCTCCATCTGCACCATCCAGTACAACCATCCTTGCTAAAAATTAAGGGCTTAAATTTATTGCAATTACATGTACAAAAGCTGTGAAATTTTGATGAAGTAACATCACTATTTTGTGGTTACAGAGAGAAACAAAATAATCTGTGAATAAATAAAATAGTTTACTTGCCATAAAGCTTTTCAGAAAATGAAGTTATTGAGTTTGTGCACAAACTTATACTCTGGGAAAGACAAAGGGAATTTACATGGATCATGAATGCCATAGAGAAGAGTAAAGTAGAGGGGAGAAGGAAATAATTTTAAAAGCTATTCTGATTTGACCTTAACCTCAGTTGATGAGGCTAAATGTCTAAGACTGTATTGGAAACCCAAACCACAGGGAACTGTTGAGGTTAGGGACTTTGAGGTGATTTGTCATTCATCTGAAAATTAAAGAGTATTTATTTTTCAGTATCAAAATTGTTATTCTTGGTACTGTTTAAATCTGAAATATTTAAAAGAAAAATCATATCTCTTTTATAATGTAGTGATGCCCAATTGTAGATATAAAGTTCAAAATGTAAAGGAGCATGTTATTGATAGATATTCTATGCAAAAGGACTTGGATAAGCATAAAACTCAAAAAAGTTCATGCTTTACAACAAACTTATATTTTTCCGGAAAAACAAAGATCTTCAGTCAGAAACTTCTAAGTCGTTTTCCACAGCAGGGTAGAGCTACATACAGGTAAGTCATACATCCATACACTAAAGTGAAACAGACAAAACTTTAGAAAAGGGGAATTAATCACAGAACAAGCAAGGTGGCTTTATCCTAGAGGTGCAGACTTGGTTTAATATACATAATAAATAAATCATACTATAATTATATTATATTAACATATTATATAATGCAATATAATATTTTATAAAACATTGTATTATAATGGAATTATTAATAAATAATGTAATGGAATTAAGGACATGAATAACTTGAGTGGCTCTATAGAAGCAGAAAAAGCCTTTTTCTAGAACTGGAAGGAACATGCTTCAACATAATAAAGGCTCTATACGGCAAACCAATAGCCAACATTATCCTATGTGGAGAAGAATTGGAAGGAATCCAATTAAATCAGGAACAAGACAGGCTGGCCACTATTCCCACCCTTTAATGTTGTGCTGGAGGTCCACAAATACTGAAGAAATCAAATTATCCCTAGTTACAGGTGACATGATATGATAAATGAGAGAGCTGAAATATTACACCAGAAAATTTGTTGAAGCAGTCAACAGTTTGAAGGCACAAAATCAGCTCATAAAAGTTGGTAGCCTTTCTAGCCACCAGGAATGAATCCAGTGAGAGAGAGAAATAGTGGTCACAAATCCATTTACAAGAGTACCAAAGGCAAAATGAAACCTTGGAATAAGCCTAAACAAGGAGGTGAAAGCAAATATCAAGTCTCTGAAGAAATATTGAGGAAAATAGATAACAGAGAGGCTTTCAATATGCATTTATGGTATATTCAGTACCTGGGAAATGACCATCCTTCTAAAAGCAATTAAAAAATACAGTGCAATCCAAATTTTTAAGAAACCCCAACATTCTTCACAGAAAAAGTCCTAAAATTTGTATGCAACCACAAAAGTATTGTAGGTTATTGTTTGGTTCTTTTTGGTGGGGGCCCGCCACTCAGCTCCCAAATAAATCACACGGAGGCTTATTCATAATTATGAATGCCCAGCCTTAGCTTGGCTTAGTTTCTAGCCAGCTTTTCTTAAGTTAAATTATCCCATCTACCTTTTGCCTCAGGGCTTTTCCCGTTCCCTTATTTCTGTATCTTACTCTTATTCTATGGCTTGCTGTGTAGCTGGGTGGCTGAGCCCTTGAGTCCTCCTCCTCTGGCTGCTAGATCTTAGATCTCTCCCCAGTTTTCTCCTTCTATATATACTTTCTGCCTGTCAGCACTGCCTATCCTTTTTCCTGCCTTGCTATTGGTCATTTAGATCTTTATTAGACCATCAGGTGTTTTACATAGGCACAGTAACACAGCTTCATAGAGTTAAACAAATGTGACATAAACAAAAGCAACACACCTTAAAATAATATTCTACTACACAAAAGTACCTAGATAGCCAAAGAAATCCTCATAAAAAGAACAATACTAGAGGTATTGCTATTTTAGACTTCATGATATCTTATAGAGGTAAAGTAATAAAAAACCTAGTCAACTATTTTGGGCTAGTGATATATAGGTATCATGGAGGAGATTAAAAATCTACCACTTTAATAAACCAGCATAATCCCTAAACTACATTATAAACATTTGTCCTTATACCCACATACAAATGTAGTCCACATCCCTCATTAGGAAAATTTATCTTTGCAACAAACTGAAACCACTACTGAAAACCACAATTGATCAAAATGTAGAATTTTGGATCCTAGTACCGATGGATACATCTACAAATCACCCTTACACAGAGGGCTCAGAGAGCATTGTGGAAAAGGGGCAGAAAGTTAATAAGAGATAGACATCTTGGGGGTTGTCCTGAGATTGTATCTATTAATATCAGAAGTTACACTGTAGCATGAGTCTTAAAAGTTCTTATTAATAAAATCAAACCTGAGGCCAGTTATTGGGGTGAACACTGGAAGGTCAGAGAGACAGAATAAGCCACAGCTACCTCACCTTGCCGGATCCTCAGCTGGTCTTGTTTCCTCAGACTGGAGGCCTCTGAGTCCTCATCCGAATGATTCTCAGCTGAACTGCTGCTAGAAGCCTGAATGCTTAACCAGCCCAAATGCTTCTCCAGGCCAAATGCCTCTCTAGGGCAAATGCCTCTCCAGGGCAAATGCCTCTCCAGGGCAAAATGCCTCTAGTTTCTGGTCCTCACGCCTTATATACCTTTCTGCTTTCTACCACCACTCCCTGGGATTAAAGGCTTGCTTTCTGGGATTAAAGGCGTGGGTCACCATGCTTGGGTGTATCCTTGAACACATGGATTTCTGTCTCTGGAATGCTAGGATTAAAGGCGTGTGCTACCACTGCCTATCCTCTATGTTTAATATTGTGGCTGTTCTGTCTCTGACCCCAGATAAGTTTATTAAGGTACACAATATTTTGGGGAACACAATACCACCACATTATACCTGCAAAGTCTCACCAACATGACTGCCCAAACATGAGCTGAACAAAGACAACAATGAACATGACATACAGGACTGGGAAGATCTCATAGACTCCACCCTACTTAAAGAAATATAGAGTTGTTGTCAGAGATTTCCTGTGTCCTGGCCTGCTGGTGATTGGGACAAATCTCTCACACTCGCATCCCCAAGTAAACACACAGAGGCTTATATTGATTATAACTGCATGGCCATGGCTCAAGCCTTTTGCTAGCTATCTCTTATATCTTAAATTAGCCCATAAATATTAATCTACGTATTGCCACATATTCCATGGCTTTACCTGTGTCCCATTACATGTTGCTCCTTGGGCAGCTTGCTGGCATCTCTCCCCTACCTTCTTCCTGTCTCTGTCCTTGAATTTCCTGTCGACCTCTAAGCTGCCTTGTCATAGGCTGAACAGCTTTATTTATCAACCAATCAGAGCAACACATATTCTCAGCATACAGAAAGACATTCCCCCATCACTTCCCCTTTTCTGTCTAAACAAAAGGAAGGTTTTAACTTTAACCTATTAAAATTACATACAACAAAACAGTTATCAAGCAAAAATTACAGTTACAATATCTAGTCTATTTGTATTTTGTAAAATTAAAGAAAATATTCTATCTATTCTATATTTGTGAATCTAAGGTTTTATATCTAACTTATCTTTTATCATAACCAAGGAAAATTATATCTAGTCTTCAACTACACCAAAGACCTCAGAGGAATATAATATTACCTAAGTAAACAGGAAGAGCATTGTAAGCAACTTCCCCAAAATCTGGAAATGACAGACAGCTGCCTGCCTGGACAGTCATCCAAAGTTCCTCTGCAATATTGGGGCATTCATCCATCTTCAGCCCATAGGCCTAGAGTCTCTCAGTCACTTTTCTCTGTGTCTTGTAGAACGTCTGGCAGTTTCTTCTGTGAAGCAGGATCCTGAAGGTTCATTTTGCCTTGCAAAGTTCAGTGGTCACCTTTCTATGGGACCTGCATGTCCAGTCGATACATTTTTTCAAGCAGTCCAGGCAAGAACAGTTTCTTGCTCAAATGGCTATTTTTGCCAAGAGGAAGATAAACTCCATATGGAGTGTTTTCGATGCCCATCTTTGTCTTTGAAGTAAATCAGTGCTGCCAGGAACAGACGTGTCTCATTGTCCAGAAAGTCTAAGTTTTTAAAACATTTAAAGTGCCATATTCTATAGGTCTTTGGAGTGTTTGAAGATTATCTACTTAATTGAATTTTATCTATGTATATCTAGAAAACTTAACACGACTGTATGTTTGACTATCATAGAAGACTAATTATTAATCTGTATTTCTTAATTATCCATTACAATTTAAATGAGTTGCACAAACATAATATCTTAAACAAGACTAGAAATATACATACAGTATAACAAAATTAACTTTAAATTTGTATCAATAAACTAAAATCCATAGCACTGTAAAACATTTCAAATAAATTGTTGCTCTTTACAAGTAGATTCAATAATCTACCCTTTCATCCTATCATATCTATATCCTATCCTCTTTTTTTTTTTTTTTTTTGGTTTGTCGAGACAGGGTTTCTCTGTGTAGCTTTGCGCCTTTCCTGGAGCTCACTTGGTAGCCCAGGCTGGCCTCGAACTCACAGAGATCCACCTGGCTCTGCCTCCCGAGTGCTGGGATTAAAGGCGTGCGCCACCAACGCCCGGCTCCTATCCTCTTTTTTTGTTTAGAAAGATATTGACTATGACCAATAACAATTTGTAACCAACAAACTAAACAAAGACAAACATCCATAATCCATTTTTTTTGGAATGTGGGTATAGTTTTCTAGGCTACTTCCTGCTGATAGAGGGCACTGTATTCTTATGGGGATCCTGAGAAAATTAAGAATTATGGTCAAATCCTGACTGAAATAGTCTGTGAAACTGTATTGTATGAGCCAGTTGCCTTGAAACCATTCTGGCTGTTGGATCATCTGGGCCATGGTGTCATCAGAGACCTTTCAGGGGGTCTTGGCTGATCAAATCTGATGTTTCTTAATCTGGAACAAATCCATAGCCTCTTGCTTCCTGTGGAAGCAAAAGCAGAGCCTCCTTTCCAAAGCAACATATCCTTAGATCCAAATTTTGGAGTCAAATACCTTTAAAATATATATATTGGTTTAACTCAGCAGCTTTTACAATCAAATGTCTTTCTGCAGTTAAAAATCCCAAAGACAACACAATCCAGATTCTCTGTGTAATATCTATCTTTATGTGGCTCATTTTTTATACTACCTTCACTGTCTCTTTAAAGACTTTATTTTTAAAAACTATTTCTTTATATAATTGTCTATATTCCTTTTCCTCTCTTTCCAAGCCCATGTACATTTTTATACACATCGTAAACCATTTAGAAGTTAATTTAATCTGAATCTGACTTATTGTGATCTATTGCTTTAAACTGTTGAATGACTAGGACTGAAATGGCAGCTTTGGCTGCTGGCTCCACCCACCCCAGCTTTCTAACATGGCTGTGGTATGTTTACCGCCAGCTCTGGCTCCGGAAGCCATGTGTACCACCAACTCTCGGAAGCAGTGGATCTATGCTTTCATCCAACAGCATGTAGCCCAAAACCTTTTTGTGTGGCTAGGAGACACCTCTGTGTACCACTGCAGGTCAAGCCCTCATGCCACGAACCTGCCATAGGTGGCCTGAGGAACACAACTAGGAAGCTGTTTTTAGCTCCATTTTAGAATCTTTTTTTTAAGCTTTCTCAGGTTTTAGGTGGAAACTCAAGCCGTTTGGCGCCATTTGTAGTTGGAGATTTCATGTGTCCTGGCCTGCTGGCGGATGGGACAAATCTCTCCCTCTCACATCCCCCAAGTGAACACACAGAGGCTTATATTAATTATAACTGCATGGACATGGCTCAAGCCTTTTGCTAGCTATCCCTTATATCTTAAATTAGCCCATAAATATTGATCTATGTATCATCACTTGTTCCATAGCTTTATCTGTGTCCCACTACATGTTGCTCCTTGGGCAGCTTGCTAGTATCTCTCCCTGCCTTCTTCCTTTCTCTGTCCTTGAATTTCCTGTTTACCTCTAAGCTGCCTTGCCATAGGTCAAACAGCTTTATTTATCAACCAATCAGAGCAACACATATTCTCAGCACAGAGAAAGACATTCCCCCATCATAGACTAATATGGAATGCAGAGTGTAATAAGTAGAAATAGCCTTCCAGTGTTGATTGTACAATGTCAAATGATCAACCCTGAAAACATGCCTAAAAGAAACATACAGATTGAGCAGGCTATATTTATAGATTTAGGAAAACATATCTATAAACATATACATATATGTGTGTAACAACAATTAATGAAAAAGGAGCCATGAATTTAATAGAGGCAAGTAGACTATATTGCATTTAAACTGATGATTCAATTATATTATAATATTAAGAAAGGTTAATAAAAGTTCAATACAATACTACCACAAAAATGGACACATAAATGAGTAGCACAAAGTAGAAGACCCAAATATGAGTACTCATTACTATAGTACCATCAGATATTTGACAAAAGGCAAAAACTTACAATAAACAAATCAGAGCATCTTCAACAAATGATATGGCAAACTCAGATGGCTATGTGAAGTCAGTGCAACTAGAGTAGACCCACATCTACCACCCTGCAATGATAATGTCCAAGTGGACCAAGATCTCAATTTGAACACTGAAACTACTAGAAGAAAACATAGGCAATAAAAGGTACAGGTGTAGAAAAGGATGTCCTGAACAAGACTACATTTGTCAAGGAATTATGGTAAAGAATTGACAAATAGGACTTCAAAAAACTGAAAAGCTTTTGAACTGCTATAGAAACAATCAATGGGGTGAAGAAAAAATTCATAGAATAGGAGGGAACCCTGGCCAGCTCTATATCTGCTGGAGGATTGATATCCACAATGGGCATAGAGCTCTAAAAATAGTCAAGGAAACAAATGTCCCAGTTACAAACTTGGGTGGAAATCTAGACAGATTGTTCTCAAGAGAAGGAAAAATAGCAAAGAAATACCTCAAAAAGTGTTCATCATCCTTAGCAACCATGGAAAGGCAAGTTAAAACAATTTTGAGATTTTTATTTTACCAAAACCAGGATGGCTAAGATAAACAACAACAGCACCAAAAACCACAAACAAACAAAACAACAAAAACAAACCATACAACAAATGATGGCTAGATTGTGGAGAAAGATTATCCACCATTCAGTCTTGGTGGAAAAACAAATTGGTACGGTCACTCTGGAAATCAGAATAGAGAACCCTCCAAAAAACTAAAAATAAATCTAGTACATTTCCAAGTCATACTACTCCTTGTCATCTGCCCAAAGGACTCCATATCCTCCACTGTACATACACCCTCAGTAATGTTGATTGCTTCCCTATTCACAATAGTCAGGAAATGGAAACAACCTAAATGTCTTTAAACTGATTAATGGATAATGAAAATGTGCTTCAGATATACAGGGGAATGTTGTTCAGCTGTTATGAGAAATGAAAGTGTGACATTTACTGGCAAATGGCTGGAACTAGAAAAGGCCATAGTGAGTGAGGTAACCCACATCCAGAGAATCAAGTCCTACATGTTCTCTCTCACCTGCAGATTCTATCTACAAATCTTCAGATGTGAATATATAACATGGACTATCCACAGTAATCAGGAATGTCCAAAGGGACTATGTGTGTAGGGAGAGATTGGGAGAAGAATAGCTGCATAGAGATAGTATAAAGTTAGAAATTGGGTCACCATGTCCCAGCCCTCAACTTGGATGGAGGCCACCTGTTTGACCAGAGGCCACTCCAGATGTTAGAACGCCAGGTAGGTCGTCATCTGATGACCTCTGCCACTCTTGAGGTGCCTGCTTAACCTATCCCAAACCACTCCTCCCCTCTTCATCCTCATGTTTTGTCCCCAGTTCAGGTGGAGACCCCCTGCTTGACCAGAGGCCACTATGGCTGCTAGAACTACAGGTAGGTCTACTGCCCATGGATCTCTCCCACTCTTTAGGTGCCTGCTTACCCTACCCAAGTCCCCCTTCCCTTCTTGTTGCCATGTCCCGGACCCCAATTTGGGTGGATATCCCCTGTCCAACCAGAGGAGATGATGGCCACCGGAAGTCTAGGTAGTCCACCTGCCCACAGATGCTTCCCATTCACATGGTACCAACCCAACTAAGGCCCCCTTTCCTCCTGGTCACTGTGTCTCAGCCCCTGACTTGGATAGAGACTCTGACTGGCTGCCAGAACTCCAAGGAACAAAACACCCATCCAGTGAAGACAATCCCAGAAATTGGTACCTAGACCTAAAATCCTCCCAAATCCAGATGCTTAAATGCCAGCATAAGAACACACTCAACAGTAGGCAAAGCAATACGTCACTACCAGAGCCCAGCTGTCCTAGTACAGCAAGCCCTGAAAATTCTAAGGTAGCTGAAGCACATGAAAAAACCTAAAACCAACCTTATGAAGATGATAGAGCCCCTTAACAAGGAAATGAATAAATCTCTTATAGAAATTGAGAAAAGGGCAAACAAAAATTGGAGGAAATGAATAAGTCTTTTCAAGAAAGCCAAGAAAAAGCAAACAGGTGAAGTAAATGAATAAAACTATTCAAGACTTTGAAATAGAGATAGAAGCAATAAAGAAAACACAAATGGAGGGAATTCTGGAAATGAACAATCTAGGTGAGCAAATGGGAACTACAGATGCAAGCATCAACAAAACACAAGATATGGAAGAAAGAATCTTAGGCATTGAAGATATGATAGAAGAAATAGGTGTATCAGTCAAAGAAAATATTAAATCTAAAAAAATTCCTAACACAAAACATCCAGGAAGTCTAACTGATGGGATTATTTACAGGAATATGGGTAAGGGATTACTTATAGGATGGTTCAAGGGCAGTTTCATCATCAAAAAGCCAACCCCAGGTCTGAACAGATGGTTCTATTGATAAAGACACTTCCAGCCAAGCCTCATGACATGAGTTCAATCCCCAAAACCTACACGGTGGTAAAAGAAAACCAGTTCTTAGTGGTTATCTTCTGACTTCCAAGTATGTTTTACTTTAAAACTCCTTCAGTAACCACTCACATATACAAACAAACACACAAAGCAAAAAGCCCACCTCAGCCTGAGTCACAGCTCACCAACACTGTATCCCTGGAGCTCTTTGTATAACTTGCAGGTCACTCAGCTCATCTGAGAATATTCTCAACCTAGAAATTGTTGCTTCTTTGTTTCTTATTCTCTCATATATTACATCTTGAATGCAGTTTCTCCTTTCTCCTCTCCTCCCAGTCCCCCCACCACTTCCCCTCTCTCACACTTCCATTTTCTTCAGGTTAAATGGTCCTCACACACTACAAAATATGGAAAGTTCTACACCTTGATCAGATCTCTATAATTATGGATACTTCCTGCCACCTTGCTGCAAGCAGCAGGAAAATGTAATGGAATTCAGCTACTATCATAAAAGCTACTACTTGGAAAGGTCAAGGACTTTTCCGAAGGTCAAGCCATGGCTTAAGAAGTCTTGGTGAAGTCTTTAGCTTTTGTATAAATATTAGCCGGTTCCTGCAATGATATCCTTGTATGCTATGTACACTTTCAAGAACTCATAACAGTGCATTTTGTCTGAAATATCTGTCAAGCATCCAAGGCCAAATGATCTCTTGAATGAAGGTAAATTAAGCTCAGACCCTCCTTTCTTATACAGCCTTGGTGGTATTTATACTAACATTATAGGCTCCTATCATTTTACCTAACCACTTCTAGGAATGTAGATTGAGTACATAAATTCCCTTTTTCTGATATATTAACTGATTTTAGCTCTTAGTTGTCCTCCTCCTTTACCACTCCCCTTTTGGGTTGTAAAAGGAGCCTGACTGTCACTGCCTGAGGAAAACTCCTGTCTGCCTCTATGACCCTGTAAGAATTCAAGCCCAGTGACCTTGCTTTAGCTGGAGTACTGCTATTGCATCAGTATATAACTGTAAACCTCAGAGACATGAGAATTTAAAGGATTTTTGACTGGACAACTAGATGGAGAACTAGAAGAATGAAATGGAAGATGAGGAAGAGCCAGATGGAGAAGAACAAAATGGGTAAGAACAAGATGAGAAAGACCAAGATGGGGCAGGACTAAGATGAGAGAATTAAGATAGAACACAGAGGGGACAGCAGATAAATGTAGAGAGAAATCAGGCAAGAAAGGAGCTAGGCATGAGAACAAAACTGTAGCTGTGTAGATAGAATTTTATCCCAGAGGAATAAAGTAGACAGACTAAGAGCTCGGTGTACTTAGATTCAGTTCCTGAAAATAATTCGCGCTGTTCGTAGCTTCTCTTCTGGGCCCCTGGGAAGAAGATTATTAAGACTGGTCCTTAATAGTATTTGAGATCATCTCCTCAAATTTTTCTTCTGTTAAAAATCATAAGCACAATTCAGGATTCTGAAAAATGATTTAGGGTAATTATATCACTTCATGCATTCCTCTTTGTAATGAGAACAATTCAAATCTCCCTTCCTTGCCTTCTGCCATCATTGTATGTTGGTAATGGTTACTGAGTCTAACATCTTAGCAATGCTTCATTTGGGAATTTTGCACTAAAGTTCTTATAATGGTAGCATGCATTCCAACAACTTGAACCCATGTCACTCCTCTGCCATTCCTTATTTCTGATACTATGGCCTCCATAAAGCACTGTGAATGGATTCCTATCTCATTTTTCTCCTTAGGCACTTTAACATGCACCTACACATCTTCTTCCTCTATGCTGGTGGTTCTCAACCTGTGGGTTATGACCCCTTTGTGTGTGTGTGTGTGGGGGGGGGGTTGAACGACAAATTATAATGTAAATATGTTATGATTCATGACAGTAGCAAAAATTACAGTTAAGAAGTAGCGACAAAAACAGTTTTATGGTTAGGGGTTACCACAATATGAGGAACTGTATAAAAAGGGTCAGCACATTAGCAAGGTTGAGAACCACTGCTCTATGCTTTAATGGAGTAAAAATTTCTGAAAAAAAAAAACAATCGAAAACCTCAGACTCTAAATCCAGCTATTTCATGGAAAAGTTGGTGTGATCACTTCCCCTGGGGCTGGGTTGCCTTCTAGCTGCTGTTTGAGAACAAACAATGAATGAGGTAGATCTCCTGGAAAATAAGGTTTTTGAATAATGCCTGCCAACTTCCCACCCATATCTCCAGTATATATTATGAGGACTTGGTATTTTTTCACCAGAAGCATACCTGTTTACAATGTGGAGCAAGAGGATCCTGTATGGTTTTATTTGCCTACCAATTTTCCTCAGAATCCTCTTACCTCAGCATAGCTTCCATCCATGTTGGAAAAGTTTGGGTTCAGCTCAATGATTCTCAATAGAGGGATGCACAATGGGAGAGGCTATTTGGCAACACATGTGCTTTGTTGAGTTCTTCACAATTGGGGGGTGGGTAAATAGAAGAGAGCTAGTGCCTCCTAGTGGGTAGTGCCCATGGATGCTACTAATTTAGCTCCACTGCACAGTGTGGACTCCTTATCCCCCAAATCCCAACATGGTCATTGGTGCCAAAGCTCAGCGGTCTTGTTCCAACCTCCACAGCTGTGTTAATGCTAAGAACCCACAGTGAAGATATGATTGCTTTCCTGTTTGTAGATGTGAGCTTATTAAAGAACCTTCTTTAAGGCCTGGAGTTGGTCATGTGCATCTATGCAACTTGGATTCTAGGTGCACTCTTTCCTGCCTTTGTTTGTCAGAAGTATCTGTTTGTATGATCTTGACCTATAGATTTCCAGAAATGAAGATCTTCAAAGATGGGAGTGCATTTGTAGAGTAGAGGAGGCCATAAGCAGGTGACACACCCATGGAAATCAAGTGAATGATTTATTTTAAATGAGTAGATGAGTTTGATGTGCACACAGGGAATATCTTGAAGGAGTCTCCTGGCATATGTTGCTGATACAGGAGCCCTCAGCTCAGGCCCTCAGATGATGATCTATCATCAAGGCAGTCAGGGCTTAATTCTGGTCTTTGGTTTCATTAACCATATCTTGTATAACAATGTAAGGATGCTGATGACCGGAAGCACAGCTGTCAGCATCCCCAGTGGGAACACGTGGGTTTTCTGCTTCCTTACCAGATCATGTTTTCAAACGGGAAACATTGTTGGGAAGTCAAGGGTGCTTTTTCCATAAAGGTTCACTACATAGTTCCCACTCACAGCCAAAACTGTGCAAATGATGTTGAGAATCACACACAAGACAGAAGTGTTGTAGCATAGGACCACAAAATCAGGGTATGGGGCCCTGATCTGCCAGACCATAATGGCCACTGAGCTGAAAAGAAGAACTATGGGCTGTATAAAATTAGCCATTGTGATCAGGCCCTGTGCATACTCAATTTCTATTGGAATGTTCCAGTTGGAGTTCATAGCACTGTGCACTGGCATCCTGGTTATTGAACCTGATTTGTTGACTTCTTGATAACAATCAGCTTCCCACGGTCCAATGTACATCCAGTTTATAGCCTTGCTGTTGAATTCCCACAGGCGCCAGTATCTACTGGTAGCTAGGCTTATCTCGAAACACCAGGCCATAGAGCTGCAAATGAGGCTTGTCAATCTGAAGACCCACTTCTTCTCTTCAGCAGAACTGTAGATGATGTCAGAGAAGTGTGGAATCAACCAGGAACACCAGGGAAAAGAGAAGACACATTATGAGTCACTGTCGAGAGAGAGAGTTCTAAATAGCCATTTTGTTTCTCCTGTTTAAAAGTTGTATTTAAAAATTCATTGATATGTATTACTGCTGTATATACTATAGATACGAATAAAAGAAAGAGATTGGAGACTGCTCAGTGGATAAGAGCACTTGCTGTTCTTACAAATGACTAGAGTTTGTTTCTTAGCACTCTCCTTGGGCAGTTCATAACCACCTCCAGGGGATACAATGCCTTTTTCTGGCCTTGAAGGGCATGGCACCCATATGCACCACTCCCCAACAGACACATACATTCATATTAAAATGAAACAAAACGAAACATTTTACAATTATTATTTGAGGTTTGGGGGTGTTTTTTTTGAATGCGCATCTACACACCACTTGTGTGCCCAGTGCCTGTAGAGTCCAGAAGAGAGTGTCAGACACTGGGACTGGAGTTACAGCTGGTTGTGAGCCACTGTGTTGGCACTGAGAGCTGAACTCTGATCCCTTCAAAGAGGAGCCAGTGAACTCATTTGTATCAATGAAATATAAGCGACTTACTTATATATACAAAGATATTATTCATTTTTAAGTTTGACAGTAACTCCAGGGAGACTGGTTATCTATGCAATTGGCTTTGGTAGGCACTGACATTCTTATTTGTATACTTGTTACAATTTGTAAGATTTTTATTAAGGAAATCCACAGAGACTTTAATAAGTAAAATCAGAATGGGTATGGCCTTGAGGATCTATTTAAAAATGGACTTGGGGAATATAGTTAAGTGGTATAGTCATTGCCTAGTATATATTGGACCCTGATTTCTATCATCAGTAACACATCTACACAACACACACACACACACACACACACACACACACACACACGCCATTAAAACCTACAGAGTCTATTTTTGTTGTATGGGTGTATATTGTTACAGGACTGATCACTGAAGATCTGTGGGATCCACTAGGCAGGGATAAGATTGTAGGGGGAGGCTGCCACATGTGCTGCAGAGGTGGAATGAGACTGAGGGATTGGACTTAGAAGAACGGAGAGGTGTCCCCTCATAATTTCCCCTCATCCACATTCATATGCTCATTGTTATTGCCATTGTTCCAGCCATTTCTAGGAGAGACTATATGGCTTCAGATGTTCTGGTATTTTGGATTTTACAATCTTTCTGTTCCCTCTCCTGAAATGTTATACATGCCATAGATGGAGGAGCTGAGCTATAGATATATCCATTGGGGCTGGGTTCCCCATGATCCATTGATTTCTGCATTGAATTCATTTCTGAGTTTCTGTGATGGCCTCCCTTTGATGTAAAGAGAGGTTTCCTTGCTGAGGAGTGACACCTCCACTTATCTGTGGCTGGAAAGAGAATATTTAGAATGTACTATGGAATTACGCTGGTCTAGCAAAGTGATGGTAGTAGATGTTTTTCTAAGAACCATGTCCTCAATAACCCTTTGTGGTTGACTAGCCTCCCTGTACCATGGTTTTCCCTCCTGCTCATTGGGCATTTGGTCCAATTAGATAGCTCTTGGTTGCCACCAATATGTGAGTGCTGCTCATTGGTCCTTTATGCATATCTTGTCATGCTGGTAATTGTGATGAGTCATAGGTGTTGCAGTGGGTAGACTGTTCAATTACTTCCATCCTTTGGTAACATGAATAGAATTTTCTGGGAACATTGATGTTAGAGTGCAGGAAAGAGGCTTTCAGGTCAAGTCTATCTAGAATTATCTGAGTCCTGTGTTCTTACTGTACAATGTCTTCAGCAATAAGAGCCCTCACTCAATAACATGTAAGAAAACAAAGGGCTACATCAATAATATATATTGTTTTTGGAGTCACTTGTCTTAACCTGACCAACCATTTGAAAGAAGGTGTTCCATGCTGGGTATTCTAGTTTTTGTTAGTCTATGATTCTTGTGGGGATCTTTGTCAGTCCTTGTGGCCCAACTTCCTATAAGATACATGCATACATATATAATATATATGGAGGTATATATAGAGATTATAGAGAGATAGAAAAACAGATGATAGAAGGTATACATCTATAGTCATATATATTATATGTAAATTTAGGTAAATATAAAATTAATGTTATTTCTCAAGGCCTTATCAAAAAACCTTGGTATAATTTTTCCATCCTTCTTCTTGGGTATTGACCCAATTGAAGGAAACTTCTCATTATTCCATTTATAGCACCACTTCATCTTTAATCTGGTATTGCACTTCTAAGAACTGTCCACACCAGCCTACAATTCTTTTATACCTTTTGAGTTTCTGTGGTTACTCCATGTTACACACTCATATTTGAAGATATGGAGCAAGGAACAACAGAAGAGACAGAATATACTGTGTGTCTTTCTCGGTCTGAGTTACCTCACTCAGTATGATGTTTTCTAGTTCCATCCATTTACATACAAGGTTAATGATATAATTTTTCTTTATAGCTGAATAGTATTTCACAGAGTGTATGTCACATATATGTATATTGGCTGTAGGACATTTAGTTTGTTTTCATTTCCTAGATATTGTGAACAGAGCAGCAATGAACAAGACTGAGCAAGTATCTGTGGAGTAAGTGTCTGTCTTTGAAGCTGAGGTGTGTTTTTTGTATGCAGCAGAAGGATGGATTCTGTTTTTATACCTATTCTGTTAGCCTGTGTCTTTTTATAGGCGAATTGAGATCATTGATATTAATGGATATTAATGACCAGTGATTGTTAACTCCTGTTATTTTTTGGTGGTAGTGTTGTGTGTTTCCCTTCTTTGGTATTTGTTGGTGTGGGATTATCTATTGCCTGTGTTTTCATGAGTGTATCTAACTTCCTTAGGTTGAATTTTTCTTTGTAGTGCTTTCTGTAGGGCTGGATTTGTGGGTATATATTGTTTAAATCTCATTTTATCATGGAATATTTTGTTTACTCTGTCTATGTTGATTGAGAGTTTTGCTGGGTATAATAGTCTGGGTTGGCATCCATGGTCTCTTATTGTCAACATAACACCTGTCCAGGACCTTCTGCCTTTTAGAGTCTCCATTGAGATGTCCGGTGTTATTCTTTTGGGTCTGCCTTTATATGTTACTTGGCCTTTTTCCTTTGCAGCTCTTAATATTTTTCCTTTATTCTGTATGTTTAGTGGTTTGATTATTATGTGGTGAGGGGACTTTTTTTTTATCAAGTCTATTTGGTGTTCTGTAAGCTTCTCATATCTTCACAGGCATTTCCTTCTTTAGATTGGGAAAGTTTTCTTCTATGATTTTGTTGAATATATTTCCTGTGCCTTTGAGTTGGTATTCTTCTCCTTCTTCTACCCAACCTTTCCTTTCAACAAAAGACTTGGCCATTAAAGAAAAATGAGGGTGCTAGAGAGATGGTTCAGTGGTTAAGAGCACTGGCTGCTCTTCCAGAGGATCTGGGTTCAATTCCCAGCACTCACATGACAGCTCACAATTGTCTGTAATCTAATTTCAGGGGATCCAACATCTTCACATGGGCATATATGCAGGCAAAACAGCAATACAAAAACATAACAATGAATAAATCTTCAGAAAAACAGAAAAAAGAGGTCAATAGTGAGGGCTCTAACTCAATTTGCATGCTTTTTGGAAAGAAAATACATTTAGTGGTGGTGCACGCTTTAATCCTAGCACTCGGGAGGCAGAGGCAGGCAGATCTCTGTGAGTTTGAGGCCAACCTAGTCTGCAGAATGAGTTCCAGGACAGCCAGGATTTTACACAGAGAAACCCCCATCTGAAAATAAAACCCAAGAAAATAAACAAGCAAAACAACAACAACAACAACAGCAAAAAGAAAATACATTTCATAACGTTTATGCAGAGATAAGGGCAGAATGGCAAGTATGTGGAAAATTGGTGACATGTATCTACAAAGCAAGAAATGCCAAAGGTTGTTGACAAAAATCCAGAATCTGAGAGCATAGGAAGGGTCTTTGCACAGTGCAACTGGAGTGTATTCATGTTAACTTTGTAATCCTGGATGTTAGAACTATGAATACATTAAAAAAATAAATCTCCCACCTTTTGGGAACCTACCTACTATTCAGATGGGTAGTGGATACTGGAAATATTTTCATAGGTGATTATAAAAGCATTATTGATGAACCATTGTGAGACATCTCTTTCATATATTTGACAAGGTTTAATTCTGCTCCATGAATAATTATGAGCCACAGAGTCTAGCTGAAATCTTGACGTTGGTTCAATCAAGTGTCTTACAGATTATGCTTTCTATTTGTGTGTGTGCACGTGTGTGTGTGTGTGTGTGTGTGTGTGTGTGTGTGTGTGTTTGGGTGGAATGAATCTGGTTTTTTTGCGTGCTAGGTGAAAGCATTATCACTGAGATGTATCTTCATTTAAAGTATATTTGATTTTCATTTGTGTTCTCCACAACATTTGTATGGTAGAGAGTGCCATCTTACTATGTCACAGCATGATTTTATTTGAAAACAATATTTGAAAATGTCTTCAAGTATAATAATATCTGGTGCCTGGACTGTGTCAAGTATTTCTACTCTCCTTGTAAGGAGAGTGAACATTGGAGACAGAAGTCTGCTTATAGTCAGGAGGTTTTGAATATCATGGCAGGGTATGGGATCATACAACCTAAAAATTGTCAGCTCGCCTCCATAAACTAGGAGAGAAGACTTGATAAGATTGTCTTTCAGAACAAAGAGCAGGAATTACCTGAAATCTTTGCACTTCTGGTCTTCCCAAATGTGGGAGAAGACTTTTCTGTTGTTTGTGTCCCTCAGTAAATGCCTTTTGTTAAAAATAGAAGTTCTAATATAAATAATACTCACTGATTGTTTGTGACTGCTGCTTTTGTCTGAGGTGAAGATAAATTTGACTTTTGTTTAATATCTAACCAACAAAGAAGTTTCATGTTGAATATAAGAATGTGCTCATGATTTACTCAGGTTTTTCCTATTGTTCGGGGATAGATGCTCATCAATGGGCCTCTGCTTCGCACTGATGATGCAGAAACTAAGTCACTAGTACCTCTCAGAGAAATGGGACTTTGAGTTTATAAGATGGAATATGTGAGTAGGATGGCAATGAAGGGTCCATGCTAAAAACAAAAGAAGTCATAGGCTTCTACTACTAACCTTCATTATATGGTGTTTATTGACTTGGCTATAGTCAGGGCACAGCCTAATAGAGACTATAGCAATCAAAGATAAGGAAGAAACATGAATTGAAGAACACAGGACACTTATCATGACATCAAGCTCAACCCCATAGTTAGGAAATGAAATATGATTTGATTTTCCAGTGTAGCAAATAAGGCAGAGAGTCTTGTGGATCAAGTAAATTCTAAATAAAAATGAATTACAAGTAATGTAAAGGTTTCAGCTGGGAGTGATGTTGTATGCCTAAAATCCCAGTACTCTGTAGGGACTAGTGGACTGTTAAGTATTTAAGATCAATTTGACCACCATAGTGAGGTCCATGTCAATACAGGCTAGATTGTGACTTCTGTCTCAAGTACAACAGCAACAACAACAACAACAACAACAACAACAACAACAAAAATCTCAAAAGTTCAATGGTCAAATATCACCTGATCAAGCCTAAAACGAAAATGACCAGTATGGCAAGATATCCCTAAAGGTTCAATAGAGATACTCATATCTTGGCAGTAACCAACATCTCTATAACTGGACTTAAGGCCTACTCCACAAGAGGTAAATAATGAAAGAAGGAAACTAGCAAACTCTCCAGGGCTAGTGAGGTCGTGAATCCTAGAGAATGCACTACCATGATTTTGCTAGACCAGCATAATTTAAAACTACATTTAAAAATCCTTACCGTTATACCCACAAAGAAGTGTGGTTCTAAACTTTTCTTGAAGAACCTTTTCTTTGCAACAGACACAATCACAGAAAATCACAGTCTGTCAAAATTTGGAGACAGCAACACATCCTAGTGGGAATATTTATAGCATAACTTTGTACCAATGGATATGCAACCATTACAGAAGAGGGGCCTGAAAGATTTTAAGAGCCAGAGGATCAGAGAGTCTGTTGAGAGATATTTTCTCTTAAAATAATAGGGAAGCTGCACTTAAAATATATAAAAATATAGCTGCTTAAGGAGGATCTGAACAATGACAATAAAACTAATTATGCTGTCATAAAAAGGACAATCTTATCGGTTCCCAATCCTAGATAAAACTATAGTCAACTGAGGACTAATCAAGGAAGGAGTATTATTGTTTCCCAGGGATGATTCCCCTAATTGGTTATCCAATACTAATTGGTCAGCTGAAAACTCATATAAACAAGATACACAAAAATGACTTATCAGGTTGTATTTATATGTTCATGCTTAAATATGTGGAATAATCATATATGTAGCAATAATAATTAGAGAAAAAGGTCATTAATTTGAGAGGGAGTAAGTGGGTAGACAAGAGAGAAGTTGCAAGGAGGAGAGGGAGGGAGGGGGATGATGTAATTATATTTTAATGTAAGCAAAAAATGAAATAAAGCAGGACCTGAGATGCAAAGAACATGATTAAATATTTTACATTTGAGTTGGAATAATGTTTCTAATATAACACAATGCTGGACTTCACATTTTACATTTATGTCCACATGTTATTTTTCTTAGGATTTGTTTTTAATCTTCTTATTAATAATTATGTGATTGTTCTATTTGTTATTTTTTATTTATTTCTATATTTTACTATGTGATTTCAGGATTCTTTAAGCATTTTTCAAGCATTTTAATTGAGTGACTCCAAACCCCATTCTTGTTTTCTGTCTCCCTGTCTTTTGTGTGTAATGTCTATCAATAGTTATATAGTTAAAAAAAAACTTTAGAGACAAACAGAAATAGAACCAGATAAAACGTACATCTAATAAATTGAGCAAAGTGCAAATCTAACAGCAAAAAATGCAAAAATAAGGACAGTAGCTTTGCTTCTTCATGAGTATAAAGTTATATTTGGCTTGGGAATTGCTTCCTGGAGTTTTCTTTTCTTCCAGCCAAATTTTAGTATAAGGTCAGCCATCAGATGAGAGGAAGCTCTGACGATACAATGTGTACTTAGAAACAATCTGTTGTGTCAATATTTTTGGTATTTTCAATTAGTGAACTTGAAATTCATAGTTACTGTGGTTGGTTGAATCTCACAAGAAAATAAGTCCTTAAGGCTCCTCATCATTTACATTAGAATAAAATGAAATGAAAATATAGGAAAAGGTAAAAGAGATGAAAACACATGAACTTTTTATTGTTGAAAATAGAGATGTAGAGTTGTAGTGCAGACCTTAATTTCAATGTTGTGAGCATTTGATGAAGTACTAGCACTGTTTTGTGATTACTCAGAGACATGAGAGAGTTAGTCAGTAAATGTGTTAGCTTTGTGTTCCATAAAGCTTTCAGAAAATAAAATTATGAACTTAGGTTGTGCATATGTTTATACTCAAGCAAAGACATGGAGACTTTCCAGGGAGCATTTGCATTAAATAGAAGAGTAAAGAAGAAAGAAGGAAATAATTTCAAAAGTTGTTCTCATATGACCTCAACCTGAATGGATGAGGCAAATTGCCTAGAATTGTACAGGAAGCCAAAGCCACAGGGAATTTTTTTTCAAAATAAACAAAAAACTTATTTTATTTTTTTATTATGAATTTTTTTATTTTATAATTTGATTTAATTTTACATATCAGTCATGGATTCCTCTGTCCTCCCTCCTCCTGCCCCATGCCCCCGCCCTCCCCCCAGCCTACCCCTCATTCCCATCTCCTCCAGGGCAAAGACTCCCCTGGGGATTCAGCTCAACCTGGTAGATTCAGTTGAGGAAGGTCCAGTCCCCTCCTCCCAGGCTGAGCAAAGTATCCCTGCATAGGCCCCAGGTTCCAAATAGCCAGCTCATGCATTAAGGACAGGTCCTAGTCCCACTGCCTGGGGGCCTCCCAAACAGTTCAAGCTAATCAACTGTCTCACTTATCCAGAGGGCCTGATCCAGTTGGGGGCTCCTCAGCTATTAGTTCATAGTTCATGTGTTTCCACTAGTTTGGCTATTTGTCCCTGTGGTTTTTCCAATCTTGGTCTCAACAATTATTGCTCATACAATCCCTCCTCTTTCTCGCTGATTGGATTCCTGGAGCTCCACCTGGGTCCTGGCCGTGGATCTCTGCAACTGCTTCCATCAGTCATTGGATGAGATTTCTAGCATGACAGTTAGGGTGTCTGGCCATCCTATCACCAGAGTAGGTCAGTTCTGGCTGTCTCTTGACCATTGCCAGTTGTCTATTTTGGGGGTATCTTTGTGGATTTCTCGGGACCTCTATAGCACTTTGCTTCTTCCTAGTCCCATGGGGTCTTCATTTATCATGGTCTCTTTTTCCTTGTTCTCCCTCTCTGTTCTTGATCCAGCTGGTACCACCTGCTCCCCAAGCTCTCTTTCCCCCAACCCTTGCCCTTCATTATCCCCCCTCATGTCCAGGTTGCTCATGTAGATCTCATCCATTTCTCTGTCATTGGGTGATCCCTGGGTCTTTTTAGGGTCCTGTTTTCTAGGTAGCCTCTCTGGAGTTGTGAGTAGCAGTCTATTCATCCATTGTTTTACATCCAGTATCCTCCTATGAGTGAGTACATACCATGTTTGTCTTTCTGAGTCTGGATTACCTCACTCAGGATAATTTTTTCTAGATCCATCCATTTGCCTGCAAACCTCATGATGTCATTGTTTTTCTCTGCTAAGTAGTACTCCATTGTGTATATGTACCATATTTTATTTATTCATTCTTCAGTTGAAGGGCATCTAGGTTGTTTCCAGGTTCTGGCTATTACAAACAATGCTGCTCTGAATATAGTTGAGCATGTGCTCTTGCCACAGGGTATTTTTAAGGTTGGAGAATCTGGCAAATCTGTCACTCAGTTGAAAATTAAATAGTTTTTACTTATCAAATTCTCATAGTCAATTCATCTTGGTAGTGAGTAAACCATAGTTTGTGATTGAGGGAATTCATATCTTTTTATAACGTAATGAGGCCAAAATGTAGATATTAATTTGGGAATAATAAAATAAAGAGATTCATGGAAATGTAAGGTAGCAAATTGTCAATAGATATTCTAAGCAAAAGGATTTTGATAAACATGAGATCAAAAAATTACAATAAGATTTTTGAGAAAAATGAAAATCTGTAAACAAAAACCTCTAAATCATTTTCCATAGAAAGATAATTGTGCATCCAGGTGCACCCCACACCTATAAATTTAAGAGGAAAAGCAGAAGAAAATGTATGAGTATTAACCCATGAATCTTTAAAAACTTGGACACTAGAAATAGGAAAAATTTCTAGAGCAAACACAAATGAGTTAATGCATTGTCCTATGCAGGACAGAGAAGGAGAGAGGAAAAGTAACTTTATAAAAATGTAGATATTTGGGACTTTGAGGTAAACATTGTTTATAATGGCACACATATTCAAATGTATGAATAAGTCCTTAATATCATTAATAAAAATAAACACATAAAATATTAATGAGTAATAAATTGGACATAGGACTATAGAAAATATATTTTGTAGTAGTTCTTCTGAAAATGTAAAACAAAACTCCATAGAAACCATAACAATCATATTACAATATTTCTTTGCACACTGTCTCAATATTCACAAAATACCAGAGGCATTTAATTATCATGCAGGTGTTTGAGAAATTTGACGTCATGCAGGTGCATTCCTCTGTCTATATTGATCTTGAACATCAAGCCAAGAAATACCACAGCTGATTTCTTGAGAAAGAGAAGCCAGTGAATCATCCATTTGGTTTGAAAAGCCCAAATATCAAAGATATATAAAGAACTCAAGAAACTAGATATCAAAAACCCCCAAAATCCAATTAATGAGATACAGATCTAAACAGAGAATCTCAATAGAGGAATCTCAAAAGGCTGAGAAACAAATAAATGTCCAACATTCAAATTCATGAGGGAAATGCAAATGAAAAGTACTTTGAGATGCCATCTTGCACCTACCAGAATGACTAAGATAAAAAACACAAGTGACAGCTCATGCTGGAGAGGATGTGTAACAAGAGGATCACTTCTCCATTTATGGTGGGAGTGCAAACTTGCACAGCCACTTTGGAAATCTATATGGCTATTTCTCAGAAGATTTGGAATAGATCTACCTCAAGGCCAGCTATATTGCTCTTGGGAATATATCCAAAGGATATTCCATCCTCCCATAGCAGCTTTATTCATAATACCTAGAGAATGAAAACAACTTAGATGTCCTTCAACCAAAGAATGGATAAAGAAACTGTGGTATGTTTACACAATAGAGTATTACTCAGCTCTTAAAAATATGACATCATGAAGTTTTCAGGCAAATGGATGGAACTAGAAAAAAATCATTCTGAATGAGATAACTCAGACCCAGAATGACAAACATGGTATGTACTAGCTTATACGTGGATAGTAGCTGTTAAGTAAATGATAATCAAGCTACAATCCATAGACCAAGAGAGGATAGATAAAGAGGAGGGCTCTAGAGGTGACTCAGGGATCTCTCTGGGAAGGGGGAAAAATTTTGTGAGTGGACTATGCGCAGGTGGGAACTGGAGCAGGAGGGATCAGGTGGGAGGCGTGGAGGGAGATAGTATAGGGAGAATTGGGAGGGTGTATGGAAACTTAGTGCAGTAGAAACTTCATAGAATATATAAGAGTGACCCTAATGGGAACTCCTAGCAATGTAGGATGTGGAGTCTTAACTCATCATTTTTTCTAGCCAGGGAAGGTTTCTACTGGTCGGAAAGGATTGTGTTTGGTTGTGTTGTTGGCCAAGGGGGTCCCATGTAGATCCCTAAATAACTCAGGCTGATGCTAGGACAGTGGGTCACTCTCTGAAAGCTGATAGTAGGAGCCCCACTGCTGAGGACAACATCTACACAGCTCATTGAATGTAGAGAGTTCGAGATGGTACCTGCATGGAGTCTTCACCCCTAATTTCTAGTCTCTTTGGTACATGAATGTACTCTATAGGCTATGGAAAGAGAAACCTGAACACCAACCCACCACAAAACCCTTAATTTACAAATCTGTCCTTCTTGCAAGATATGCTGGGGCAATGGTGATGTAGAACTTGTGGGAGTGGCTGATTAACTTGAGGCCCACACTGTTGTGTGATATTTTGATTATGTTCTGATGAATAAAGGTTTCTTGGAATCAGAGGGCAGAGCTAGCCACTAGCTGACTGTAGAGGTTTGGAGGACTGTAGACAGACAGGAGAAAGGAAGTGGCAAGGTGGGGCTGAGAGAGGATCTCTGTCCTTTTGGATCGAGGAACAGAAGAGGTAGGAGGTAACTGGTGGCTGCTCCCTGCCTCTCAGATCTTTCAGGTTCTTACCCTGATATTTGCCTCCAAATTTTTTATTGATGTAGATTGAATAGATTAATGCTTCATATACCATGAGATGGAACTCATGCCCTATACTGTCTGGATGGCCAGGAATTGGAAATTGGATAGCCCAGAGACCTAAGGTAGAACCAAACAGAACTGTCAGAAAAAAAATCAATGAAATGATTCCTAATAATATTCTGCTATACTCATAGATTGGTGACTTTTGCAGTCATCATTAGAGAGGTTTCCTCTGCCAACAGATGGGAGTGGGTGCAGAGACCAACATGGGGCCAGACATGTGGAGAGAGAGTCTCAATTGGAAGTCTCCATTGGATCCCTCCTCTCAAAAAACTAGAAATCCCATGGAAGACGGGGAGGAAAGATTGTAAAAGCAAGAGGGGATGGAGGACACCAGGAGAACATGACCCACTGAATCAACTAAGCAGGGCTCACAGAGACTGAAGTAGCAAGCATGGGGCCTTCATGGGTTTGCACTATGTACTCTGTTTATATGTTGTGGCTGTTAGCCTGGGGTTTTTGTGGGACTCCTAACAGTGGAAGAGGGTGTATCTCTGACTTCTTTGTCCACTCTTGGGACTCTTTTCCTCCTATTGGGTTGCCTTGTTCAGCCTTGATATGCAGGCTTTGACCTTGTCTTTTTGAATCTTGTTTTGTTATGTTTGGTTGTTGTCTCTTGGAAGCCTGCTCTTTTCTGAAGGGAAATAGAGGGGGAATAGATGTCAGGGAGAGAGGAGATAGGGGGAAGCTGGAACAAATAGTCAGAGGGGAAACTATGGTTGGGATGTGTTGTGTGAGATAAGAATATATTTTCAATAAAAAGAAGAGGCCAATACACAGAAAAACATATCATCATCTGTAACTTGATTGTAATGGATTCTCCACTCATTCTTACTGACTAGTAACAGAAAACAAAAGTATATGAAGAAAGAATTAAAAATAATGTCCAATTTACTACAATTTTAGAGTTTCAGAATTTGGGAGAACACACACATTCCGTGAGTATCACAAAACAAAAGATTGGAACTTGAAAAGAGCTGGAGATATTGTATGGAAGAAAGACTTTATGTGACTCAGGGGCCCAGGTCTGTGATCCTGAATGCACAGAATGCCACATTATTGCATATTTAATTTCTTTCTTCACAAGTTTTTCATTTGTCAAAATAGTAGTTTGTCATTGTTATCTCCAGTAATGTGTTTTTATTTTTAGAAAATATTCCTTGACAATTACACACACACACACACACACACACACACACACACACACACACACACACTATTTTTATCCAAGATTACTCACATCTCCATCTGAAGCTTCACAAAATTTCTCCACCCAACAAGTCCCTTTAACAGTATCATTTATTTTAGTTTTATTTGTGGCCCTATGAGTTTAATCAGGGCTATGTGTGTGACACAAGCTTTGGAACTATCTCTTGGACCCTAATGACATCACCAGTAAGAACAAGGGGGTGCCAGGGCTTTCCCAACTGCAAAATCCTATCGAGAGACCAGAGTTCAGGAAGAAAGGGTACAATCCTATATGCTAGGTTCTCATCCATGTCCCCTGTCAGGCAGGCAATGTCTAGAATAGGCCCAGTGTAGGTAAATGTGTTAGCTGTGAATGAATTCAACAATTGACTTAGTGGGACTTCAGAAAACTGAAAAGTATTTGCAAAGATAAGGAAACAATCAGTTGGGTGAAGAGAAAGCCCACAGAAGAGATAGGAATATTTGCCATCTCTATAAGTGACAGATGATAAATGTCCACAAAACATAAAAAGAATTCAAAAAACAGAGTCAGAAAACAAATACTCCATTCAAAATTGGTCTGGGCCTCGAAGAGAATATTCTTTAAAATATACAGAGACAATGAGTGAAAAATGCCTCAGAAACATTTTATAAAAATGTCCTTTTGCACTAGTCATTTGGGAGATGCAAATCTGAGCACTGTTGAGACTTCATCTTAACCCAGTCAGAAGAGCAAAGATAAAAAAGACAACAAACAAGAAACCTGCAAGGAAATCTAGAGAAAGGGGAACACCCATTCACTCTTGGTGGGATTGCAAAATTGTACAACTCTGCAAACCAGTGTGGAAAATTCTCAAGAAGCTGACAGTGAATCTACCATATGAAACAACTATTCCACTCCTTGTCATATGCCCAAAGGACTTTACCTCCTATCCTATTAATATTTTCTCAGTCATGTTTATTGCTGCTCTATTCACAATATCTAAGAAATGGAAACAACCTAAATACTCTTCAGCTGAGGAATGGATAATCAAAATGTATTCCAAATGCACTATGGGATAAGACTCAGCTGTAAATAAAATTAGAATCATGAACTTTGCAAGTAAATGAAAAGATGAAAGAAAGATTATACTGAGTGAGATAACCCAGACCCAAACCCCCAAACATCACATTTTCTTTCTCATCTTCAGTTCCTAGCTACAGATCCACATATCTAAATATACAATATTGAGGGAACAAGACATTGGACAGTGGAGAGGGAGCATGTATAGGGGAGGATTGAGCATTGGGAGGTTAATGATAAGATAAAGGTGCTATAAAGATGAAAACAGAATCACAGAGCCAAGGTACCAAATGGGGACGAGGGAGATATTTAATACAAGAAGGCATGGGGAGAGGAATGAAATAACATCAAAGTTGTTTGATCAAGCTTTAAGGGAACATATTTTATATTTATATTATATATTTATCTATTTTATTTTTATTTTGCATTTATATTTTATATTTACCTAAAATTATGCACAATACATACAAATGAAGGTATATACATGTAAATGTGAATAGACATTGATATAATAAAAGAAGCTAAACACTTGGGCTGATAAACTACCCACAAGAAAAAAATAGACTAACAAATAGGCAGTATCAGGAATGAGAAAATTCCTTTGGAATGATTTGGCAGGTTGTCAATCTGACTGACAAAAATATAAAGTATCTGTTTTGAGCTTGCTTACATCTCAGAGGTTGTGGTTAGCCCCCTACTGCTGAAGTCACTACACAATGACTACACAGTTAGGCTACAGGACCCAGATAATTCTAACTGGATCTATGATCCTAAGTTTTCTTTCCTGTGATTTCACTTTCCTGGTTCCAGAAAATACTGTTTAGGAGACTAAGAGAGGGAAATAAACAGTCCTAACCAGATGAAACAGCTATGAACAATGGCAATTAGAAGCATGGCAAGATAAGGAAAAAGGTACAAGAAGTGACCTTGTGTGGGCAGCAACCAACTGTCTGATAGGACTCAATGACAACATAACAGGAAGGAAATTATTCCTGATAACCTTGTCAGGTGCTCAGGGTTAGTGAGGTCATGGATTTTAGAAAAGAATTTACTACTGCAACTTTACTAGACCAGTACGATTCCAACACACATTCTAAATTTGATATTTATAACCACAGGCGAGTGTAGTTAGAACTCCTCCTGACAAAAAGCTTCACTTTATCGCAAATGGAAACATTCCCAGAAATCTCCAACAGGATACAAGGCAGAGAAAAACAGATTGTGGGGGCCGGGTCCCAATGGACACATCCGCAACTCAGTTCCTGCATCTAGTGACCAGGGAACATTTCTGAAGAGAAATTAGAAAGATCCTAAAAGCCAGAATACCAGGAATTCTGCTGTGAAACTTTCTCAGCTAGAAATTATATGATTAGCAAGCTGGGGAAGAAATCAATATCAGTGGCAATGTTAACATGAAAGGGGAAAATTATGTAGAGTCCCAGCCCTGAACAATGACCACAAAAATCTAATGAGTGTGGGAAGAAGGAGAATTAACCTCTCCCAGGTAAGAAGGGCACTGCAATTGGTTGTTCATTGCAGAATAGTCAGCCCAGAAATCATATATACTCAAGGAATAAAATGGCATTCATCAGGTTGTGTGCATGTGCACATCCATATTCATGTGTATGTTTATATATGGATGCATCAATAGTAATCCAAGTAAAGGGCTATAAAGTTGAGTGGGTAGTACATAAAAGATGTTGGAGGGAAGGTGTGTGGGAGGGGCTTGAGGAAGGAAAAGAAGAGGGAAAAAGATGTAAGTTGAAGGCAACTGAAAACAAGAAAATGTATTAACATAGTACCTGATATGTAAAGAACACAGTTAAATATTTGATATTTGAGTTGGGATTTTCTTTCTAATACAACAGAGCATTGAACTTCATATATTTTACAGTCGGGATCATATGTTACTTGACTATGATTCATTTGCATCTTCTCTATATTAACTATGTCATTTTTCTCTTTGTTGAGGACTATTTACTCTTATTTTCATTACCAGTCTTGAAGATTGTTTAATGTAGTTCCATACATACAGAATTTCAATTGAGTCACTCCCAACTACCTCCTTTCCTCAAAGCTATGGCTCATGAAGTTGTGTCTGCCAAATTTATTTTGAGGGAAATAGCTTCATGTGTATAAAGTTGTGTATTCCATGAAAGCTACTGCCTGGGGTTTTCTCCTTCTAGCCAAAACCTTAGTATAAGGTCTGTCATCAGAGTGAGAGAAGGCTCTGAGAATGCATCATGTCC
>CABHPP010143620.1:56600-79792 GCA_902168425.1 Peromyscus attwateri
CCCAATTTTCTAAGAAAGCGCCATATTGATTTCCAAAGTGGCTGTACAAGCTTGCATTCCCTCCAGCAGTGGAGGAGAGTTCCCCTAGCTCCACATCTTCTCCAGCATAAGGTGTCTTCAGTGTTTTTGATCTTAGCCATTCTGACAGGCATAAGGTGGTATCTCAGAGTTGTTTTGATTTGCATTTCCCTGATAATTAGGGATGTTGAGCAATTCCTTAATTGTCTTTCAGCCATTTGAGTTTCCTTTGTTGAGAATTCTCTATTTAGTTCTGTAGCCCATTTCTTAATTGGACCATTGGGCATTTTGATGTCTAATTTCTTGAGTTCTTTATATATTCTGGATATCAGTCCTCTGTCAGATGTGGGGTTGGTGAAGATCTTTTCCCATTCTGTAGGTTGTCGCTTTGCCTTGTTGACCGTATCCGTTGCTCTACAAAAGCTTCTCAATTTCAAGAGGTCCCATTGATTGATTGTTTCTCTCAGTGTCTGTGGTACTGGTGTTATATTTAGGAAGTGATCTCCTATGCCAATGCGTTCAAGACTACTTCCTACTTTCTCTTCTAGCAGGTTCAGAGTAGGTGGATTTATGTTGAGGTCCTTGATCCACTTGGACTTAAGTTTTGTGCACAGTGATAGATGTGGATCTATTTGCAGCCTTCTACATGTTGATATCCAGTTATGCCAGCACCATTTGTTGAAGATGCTTTCTTTTTTCCATTGTACAGTTTTGGCTTCTTTGTCAAAAATTATATGTTCATAGGTGTGTGGATTAATGTCAGGGTCTTCAATTCGATTCCATTGGTCCACGAGTCGGTTTTTATGCCAGTACCAAGCTGTTTTTATCACTGTAGCTCTATAGTAGAGCTTGAAGTCAGGGATCATGATGCCTCCAGAGGTTGTTTTATTGTACAGGATTCTTTTGGCTATCCTGGGTTTTTTGTTTTTCCTTATGAAGTTGAGTATTATTCTTTCCAGGTCTGTGAAGAATTGTGTTGGTATTTTGATGGGGATTGCATTGAATCTGTAGATAGCTTTTGGTAAAATTGCCATTTTTACTATGTTAGTCCTGCCTATCCATGAGCATGGGAGATCTTTCCATTTTCTGACATCTTCTTCAATTTCTTTTTTTCAGGGATTTAAAGTTCTTGTCATATAGGTCCTTCACTTGCTTGGTTAGTGTTATCCCAAGGTATTTTATGTCATTTGTGGCTATTGTAAAGGGTGATGTAACTCTGATTTCCTTCTCAGCCTGTTTGTCAGTTGTATATAGGAGGGCTACTGATTTTTTTGAGTGGATCTTGTATCCTGCTATGTTGCTGAAAGTGTTTATAAGCTGTATCAGTTCCTTGGTTGAATCTTTGGGGTCACTCAAGTATACTATCATGTCATCTGCAAATAGGGAAAGCTTGACTTCTTCCTTTCCAATTTGTATCCCATAAATCTCCTTATGTTGTCTTATTGCTCTGGCTAGAACTTCAAGTACTATATTGAATAAGTATTGGGAGAGCGGACAGCCTTGCCTCGTTCCTGATTTTAGTGGAATTGCTTTGAGTTTCTCTCCATTTAATTTGATGTTGGCTGTTAGCTTGCTGTAAATTGCCTTTATTATGTTTATGTATGTTCCCTGTATTCCTGATCGCTCCAAGACCTTTATCATGAAGGGGTGTTGGATTTTGTCAAATGCCTTTTCTGCATCTAGTGAGATGATCATGTGGTTTTTTTCTTTGAGTTTGTTTATATGGTGTATTACATTGACAGACTTTCATATGTTGAACCATCCTTGCATCCCTGGGATGAAGCCTACTTGATCATGGTGGATAATTGTTTTGATGTGTTCTTGGAGTCTGTTTGTCAGTATTTTATTGAGTATTTTTGCATCAATGTTCATGAGAGAGATCGGTCTGTAGTTCTCTTTCTTTGTTGTATCCTTGTTTGGTTTAGGAATCAAGGTAATTGTAGCCTCATAGAAGGAGTTTGGTAATGTTCCTTCTGTTTCTATTGTGTGGAACAATTTAGAGAGTATTGGTATTAATTCTTCTTTGATGATCTGGTAGAATTCTGTGCTGAAACCATCTGGTCCTGGGCTTTTTTTGTTTGGGAGACTTTTAATGTCTGTTTCTATTTCCTTAGGGGTTATTGGACTATTTCAATAGTTTATCTGGTCTTGATTTAACTTAGGTATGTGGTACCTATCCAGAAAATCATCCATTTCTTTTAGATTTTCCAGTTTTGTGGAGTAGAGGTTTTTGAAGTATGACCTGATGATTCTCTGGATTTCCTCAATGTCTGTTGTTATATCCCCCTTTTCATTTCTGATTTTGTTGATTTGGATGCTCTCTCTCTGTCTTTTGGTTAGTTTGGTTAAGGGCTTGTCTATCTTGTTGATTCTCTCAAAGAACCAACTCTTTGTTTCATTGATTTTTTGTATTGTTCTCTTTGTTTCTATTTTATTGATTTCAGCTCTCACTTTGATAATTTCCTGGCATCTATCCTTCCTGGGAGACTTTGCTTCTTCTTGTTCTAGAGCTTTCAGGTGTGCAGTTAAGTCACTAGTGTGAGATTTCTCCAACTTCTTTATGTGGGCATTTAGTGCTATGAATTTCCCTCTTAGCACTGCTTTCATAGTGTCCCATAGGTTTGGGTATGTGGTGTCTTCATTTTCGTTCATCTCTAGGAAGTCTTTAATTTCTTTCTTTGTTTCTTCCTTAACCCATTGGTGATTCAGTTGAGCATTATTCAGTTTCCATGAGATTGTAGGTTTTCTGTAGTTTTTGTTGTTGTTGAAATCTAATTTTAAACCATGGTGGTCTGATAGAACGCAGGAGGTTATTCCAATTGTTTTGTGTCTGTTGAGATTTGCTTTGTGGCCAAGTATGTGGTCGATTTTAGAGAAGGTTCCATGGGGTGCTGAGAAGAAGGTATATTCTTTTTTGTTAGGATGGAATGTTCTGTAGATATCGATTAAGTCCATTTGAGTCATGACATCAGTTAAGTCCTTTATTTCTCTGTTAAGTTTCGATTTGGGAGATCTGTCCAGTGGTGAAAGTGGGGTGTTCAGGTCTCCCACTATTAATGTGTGGGGTTTATATGTGTTTTAAGCTTTAGTAATGTTTCTTTTACATATGTGGGTGCCATTGTGTTTGGGGCATAAATGTTCAGAATTGAAACTTCATCTTGGTGGATCTTTCCTGTGATGAGTATGTAATGCCCTTCTTGATCTCTTTTGATTGATTTTAGTTTGAAGTCTATTTTGTTGGATATCAGGATGGCTACACCCACTTGTTTCTTAAGACCATTTTATTGGAAAGTCTTTTCCCAGTCTTTTATTCTTAGGTAGTGTCTATCTTTGAGTTTAAGATGTGTTTCTTGTATGCAGCAGAAAGATGGGTCCTGCTTTCGTATCCATTCTGTAAGCCTATGTCTTTTTATAGGTGAATTAAGTCCATTGATATTAATGACCAGTGATTGTTCATTCTTGTTATTTTTTGGTGGTAGTGTGTGTGTACTTCTCTTCTTTGAGGTTTACTTCTGTGGCTTTATCTATTGCCTGTGTTTTCGAGGGTGTATCTGACTTCCTTAGGTTGGAATTTTCCTTCTAGTGCTTTCTGTAGGGCTGGGTTTGTGGATAAGTATTGTTTAAATCTGGCTTTGTCTTGGAATGTCTTGTTCACTCCGTCTATGATGATTGAAAGTTTTGCTGGGTATATTAGTCTAGGCTGGCATCCATGGTCTCTTAGTGTCTGCATTACCTCTGTCCAGGACCTTCTGGCTTTCAAAGTCTCCATTGAGAAATCAGGTGCTATTCTGATGGGTTTGCCTTTATAAGTCACTTGGCCTTTTTCCTTAGCTGCCCTTAATATTCTTTCTTTATTCTGTATGTTTATTTGTTTAAATATTATGTGGCGAGGGGACTTTTTTTGGGGGTCTAGTCTGTTTGGTGTTCTATAGGCTTCTTGTATCTTCATAGGCATTTCCTTCTTTAAGTTGGGAAAGTTTTCTTCAATGATCTTGTTGAGTATATTTTCAGTGCCTTTGAGTTGGTATTCTTCTCCTTCTTCTATACCTATTATTCTTAGGTTTGGTCTTTTCATGGTGTCCCAAATTTCTTGGACATTTTGGGTCATGACTTTGTTGGCTTTAGTGTTTTCTTTGACTGATGAATCTATTTCTTCTACCGTATCTTCAATGCCAGAGATCCTCTCTTCCATCTCTTGCATTCTGTTGGTTATACTTGCATCTGAAGTTCCCGTTCGTTTCCTCAGATTTTCTATTTCCAGCATTCCTGCTGTTTGTGTCTTTTTCATTTTTTCTATTTCCGTTTTCAGGTCTTGGACTGTTTTCTTCATTTGTTTCATTGCTTTTTCATGTTTTTCTTTCAGTGCTTTATTGTTTTCTTCCAGGACTTTATTGTTTTCTTCTACTTTAATTGTCATCTCCTCTAATTTTTTATAGCGTTCTTCCCATTTTTTTGTCTTTTCCTCTATATAAGCCTCTACCTTCTTCATGATGTTATTCATAAGGCTGTTTTCTTCTACTTCTTCTAATTTTTGATGTTCAGGTCTAGGTGTTGGAGGAGGGCTAGACTCTGGTCTGCTGTATTGCTCTTCGTTTTTTTGTATGTACTTCTGCCTTCGCGTCTGCCCATCTCCATTGGTTCGTTCTTAGTCTTATCTGCGCACTTGGTCCAGACAGAGCTGACAGATTCAGGAAATCTCTCTCTCTTGTTCAGATGGGAGCTCTCTTGTCCAAATGGGAACTCTGGGGCAGGATGGGAGCTCTTGTCCAGAACAGAGGTCCTGGGGCAGGATGGGAGCTGGGGGCCGGTCTCCAAGTCTCAGGAAGTCGCTGGGGTCTCGGGGAGATGGGCGTGGGGGCAGGGCTTGGAGATTGTGGGATCTGCCGGGGGTCTTGGAGAAGGAGAGCCTTCCCGGTAGGGCTAGAAGGGAACCTGCCCGGTGGCCAGAACCTGGGGCCACGTTGGGCAGGTCTTCCCCAGAGTGGCTGGTGCCCAGGGATGGGGTCTAGGCTGAGCCAGTAAACTCACCTCTGGTCCAGAAGGGAAGTCCTGGCGCAGGATCTATTACAATTTTCTGTTTGTATTACAATGCTTCCTTAGAATGTAGTTAGCTATCAAGATAGAAAAGGCAGATGTAATTTTTTAAAGGGCTTGGAACAAGGAAAAAGAAAAGATTTTAGACAGTGTTGCTACATCCAGTCTCCTGAAGTGTAAAGATACAACAGATGCAAAGTACATTCAATATTTATAAGCAAAAGATATAAATAAGTAACAATGATATATTTTTTGTTGAAAAAAACAGTTATTTAACCTTTCTCTGTGTGGCAAGTTAAACAATGTTACTCTGGAAAACATACTTGAGTAATATTTTTTGAAAATTTTGAATATTCAATGTATATTTACATAATTTTCATATGGCGACCATAGTGATAAAAATCCTTAAAAACATACTAGAAATATAAATACATGCCCATATCAAGGAGATCATCCACAATGATTAAAGATTCTTTATTCCAGAGGTACAAGCTTGATTCAACATACAGAATTCTATAAATACAAAATGTCATAAAATGTAATCAAGGCAACAAAAACAGGATTAACTCAATGGTGAAGATAAAGCCCTAGACAGCATATCTCATGCTTTATAAATAGAACTCCCAGAGAGAAGAGCAACGGTGGGAACATATTTCAAAATATTAAAAGCTATCTCTGACAAACATACTTCCCAACACCATCCTATATGTAGAAATACTGCAAGGAAACCTACTAAAATCTTGAAGAAGACAGAGTGCCCACTATCCCCACTCCTTTACAATATTTTGTTGGAGGTATTACACTGAGCAATATAGGAAGTGAAGGAAATTAAGAGCACACATCTATGAAAAGATGAACTTACATTATCCCCAACTTCAGGTGACACGCTATTATACCTAAGATACAGCAAGATTGTACCAGAACACATGTAGTAGAATCAACAATTTAAACAACATGACAAGGAGAGAATAAGTTTATAATAATCAACAGCCTTTCTGTATTCCAACAATGAAGCCACCTTAGGAAGATATCATGGACAGAATCCCATTTAAAGTAGGATTTTCTTTAAAAGAAAATATCTTGGGTGCTACATAACCAATAATAAGAAGAAAGTAAACTTCCAATCTCAGGAGAAAGGGTTTGAGAAAATTCCTACTAAATGAAAAGGCATTTAATAATCATAGAATGGTAGAATTTATATTGGAGAAATGATCATCCAGCAAAAGAAAATTACAGATACAATGCAATGCCAAATTAAAAAAGAAAACAGAAAACATAACATTCTTCACACAAATAGGAAAGAATATGCATCCTAATTTTCATATGGAACCAGAAATGACTCTAGATTTCATGACAAATCCTGAGATAAAAGATCAATACAGGAGGTATTATCATTGCTCTCTTTAAGATATCTTATAGAGCTAGAATGTTAAAAAACCTAGCTAACTACCCAGGACCAATGTTGTGATGCACAATATAAATAACTGCCACTTTACTAAACCAGCATAGTCCTTAAGAGCAGCAACAACAACAACAATGATACACACAAAAACAACCACAATTTTGTGCTTATACCCATGGAAAACTGTATTCTTCACCTCTCTTAAAGCAAACTTCTGTTTTCAACACACTGAACGATTACAGAAAACCACAACCAGTCAGAAGGCAGAGATGTGGAGCCTAGTCCCAACTGATATATTTAAAAACATCCCCATAACTGAGGTGTAGGGAACACTGTGTAAGAGGGGCCAGAAAGATAGAAGGAGCCAGAGGGTCAGGGAGGTTGTTATGAGATTCTTTATCCTAGTAATATCAGAAGCTATACCCACAAGGTGTCATCTGTATGACTGACTCAATAAGAGCAGAAGAAGTATGACAACAACAATACACATGCCAGAGTAGACTGGGGAAACATCATGAGGCCTCAGTCCTACAGATAAAATTCACAAGCAACTGATGAAAGCCATGATTGGGAGATATAATCTTTCTATTGAGGAGCATAGTAATTGGTTATTCAATACCGAATGGTAGGCTTGTAAACACATAAGTAACATTATATAGACTGAACAGGTTGTATTTTCCTATGTGGAAAAATCATAGGAATAAACATACACATCTATTTATGTGAGAACAATTCCAGAAAAAAGAAGCTATGAATTTGGAAGTGAGCACAAAGGGCATATGGGATTGTTTAGATGGAGAAAAAAGGAAGGGAAAGTGACGTAAGTCTATGATAATCTTAAAACATTGTCAGAAAGAAACTTGCACTCTGATATGGGCACAAAAGTAGTCTTAAAGAGCAATATAATCAAGTAGAAGAGCCAAATATAAGGACTCATTACTATGGCCATGTGGACCTTAGCAAAAGGCAAAGCACCTACACTGGAGAAAAGACAGCATCTTCAAGGAATCCTGCTGAGAAAACTGGGTATCTACTTGCAGTACAATGAAAATGGACTCACGTTATTACTTTTCACAAATAGTAGATACACATGGATCAAAGACCTCAATCTGAATTCTGAAATACTAGAAACCCTAGAAGACAACATAGGCAGTATCTTACAAGGAACAGGTGTAAGACAGTATTTTCCAGGCAGGGTTCCATTTGCTAAGGAATAGAGGCCAAGAACTGACAACTGCAACCTCAAGAAACTAAAAATCTTCCATACTGCCACGGAAGTAATGAATGGTATAAATAGATATCAATAGATTGGGAGAGATTAACGGCCATAGATATATCTATCACATTCTTTCTTCTGTCAGTATTGATCCTGACCATCGTGTCAAGAAAGAGTGTCACAGAGTTCTTGAGAAAACAGTAGTTAGTAAACAGTTGTTCCATTTGTTTTGAAAAGGTCAACAAACACAAAAGCATATCATCAATTTGAAATAAGAGTGTGAAGGGAGCCCCCATGGAACTGGAGCAGGCCCTCTGGATAAGTGAGACTGTTGATTAGCTCAGGCAGTTTGGGAGGCCCCCAGGCAGTGGAGCTAGGACCTGTCCTTGGTGCATGGGCTGGCTTTTTGGAGCGGGGGTCTATGCTGGGACACTTTGTTCAGCCTTAGTGTAGGGAGGAAGACACGACATGTTTCTGCTGAGTCTACCAGGCTGGGCTGACTCCCCAGGGGAGACCTTGCCTTGGAAGAGGTGGGAATGGGCTGTGGATTGGTGGGGAGGGCTAGGGGGTGGGAGGAGGGAAGACGGGGGAATCCGTGGCAGATATGTGAAATTAAGTTAATTATAAAATAAAAATATTAGGCCGGGCGGTGGTGGCGCACGCCTTTAATCCCAGCACTCGGGAGGCAGAGCCAGGCGGATCTCTGTGAGTTCGAGGCCAGCCTGGTCTCCCAAGCGAGTTCCAGGAAAGGTGCAAAGCTACACAGAGAAACCTTGTCTCAAAAAACCAAAAAAAAAAATATTAAATAAAAAAGAGTGCAAAGGGAATTCTTCACTTATTTTAACTCACTGGTAACAAGAAACAGGACTACATGAAGACTAAAAGTGAATTACCCCTCTGCTAAGATTTTTCCAATGGTCAGCCATTTGGGTTAGAAATTTTCTTATATGAACCATGTGAGTTATGCTCTTCTAAATTTGAAGAGAAGCATGAATTTGGAAGTGAGTGTTGACCCAAACTCCTAGTCACAAACCATAACCATTCCTTCAGATTTTTCATGTGAACAATTATAAATACATTTTATGTTTTAGTAATATCCTATTAAGTAGTTTAAATTAATGTAATAGATCATATATTTTGTCTTTAATATTAACTACATAATTTCAAAATATCAAGAATCCAAACATTATAGAAATCAAAATTACATACAATACAAATTGTGTTATATTTTAGTAGTTTTAGAAAAGTTATTTGTCCTAGTCCTATTAATATCTCTATGGTGTGGTTAACTTCTCTAATCCTAGAGTATGGTAAGTGGGGGCAGGGGAATATGATTTCAACGTCTAACAGTGTAGGAGGAACTGAGGTCTTGTGCTCATGAAAAGTACTAGGGAACCTGAGATGTTAACCACACGGGGTTATTCCTTCAAAGATAGTAATGCATAAGCTGTCATCATCCCAGAAGTCTTGGGTGACCTTTGTACTATTGTTGTCAGACCAGAGCCTCTGTTAGACCCTTATTGCGATCTTGTTTTTCTCAATCAGATTGTAGAACCTATCCTGATGGAAGGTGTCACATGTAGTCAATCTATAGCACCAATCTTTATGAGAGGTGTCACATGTAGTCAGTGTGTAGAACCAATCTTTATGGAAGGTGTCACATACACTTTATAAAGAGTTTTGAGGTATCCATGTTTGATCTTTTATTTAGTTTATTTTGTGCTTTATTATGTACATGGCATTGAGTTAATAAACATCAGGCAAGTTTTCACCAAATTGTGTGGTGCTTAAATATACCTATAATAAACTACTTGGGGCCAGACTAACAAAGTTTGTTTAGTCCTTTTGAACCAAACTGCTTTGTTTCCTCCAGGGCATCATTACCCTGCTGACCATAGTGGTTGCAGAGATGCACGCAAAACCCTGCTACACATGGAGAGTCTGTCTCCAAATTTTTATCATTTGCATTTCATGGGAGATACCTCATTCAAGAATGTGTTTTCATGGTAAGCCCATAGATCCACGTTCACTGCCCTCTCCCATATGATGTGCTGGATGTGGACCATATAGATGTCAATCTTGTCCTGGGGAAATGGAAAAAGGAGGATCCCTGGGCCCTGGTAAACAGCTAAACTAAGGTAATTGCGAAGCCTCAGTACAATGAAAGAACATGTCTGGAAAAGTGGCTGGATGGCTCCTGAGAGTTGACACAGGAGTGTAGCAGGAATCTTAAAAGTTCTTATTAATAAAATCAAACCTGAGCCAGGTATTGGGGTGAACACTGGAAGTTCAGAGAGATAGAATAAGCCACAGCTATCTCACCTTGCCGGATCCTCAGCTGGTCTTGTTTCCTCAGACTGGAGGCCTCTGAGTCCTCATCCATGATGGGTCTCAGCTGAACTGCTGCTAGAAGCCTGAAAGCTTAACCAGGCCAAATGCTTCTAGTTTTTGGTCCTCACGCCTTTCTGCTTTCTACCTTTCTGCTTTCTACCACCACTCCCTGGGATTAAAGGCTCGCTTTCTGGGATTAAAGGCGTGTGTCACCATGCCTGGCCGTTTCCAATGTGGCCTTGAACTCACAGAGATCCAGAGGGATTTCTGTCTCTGGAATGCTAGGATTAAAGGCGTGTGCTACCACTGCCTAACCTCTGTTTAACATTGTGGCTGTTCGGTCTCTGACCCCAGATAAGTTTATTAAGGTACACAATATTTTGGGGAACACAATACCTCCACATTTCCTCTCTACAGAATTAAATCAGCCTATATAATTTAAGGATGTGCTGACCTCAGAATGGAAACCAGGATGTGTGTTACGTTGGGGATGAGGTTTTGCTTTTGTTTCTACAGGAGAAGATAAGCTGTGGGTACCATCAAAATTGATAAAGGTTCGATTTGAACAAGAGAGACCTCTTAATTAGAGGAGGTGATAGTTCATCAACCAGCATGAACATCCACTTTAAACTAACTTATACCATTAACACATGATTTTTCATTTAATCAGATAATAACTTGCCAAAAAGGAACATCCCCAAAATTAGTCTTGGGGGAAGGTTTTTGTTTTTGTCTTTTAGGAGAATGAAGCCTAAGGAATCTGAAGAACACTGGACAAATGAGACAACTGAAGAAAAGGGACAAACCATCTATCCCAGGAAACAGAGTAAAATGGCCTATTGGTATATCATCTAAAAAAATTTATGTCTTCCTAAATGTTTGTTTCTGCTCTTCTCTAAAGATCTAACACTATTGGTCTTCTAATAGTCCCAGTTCAATTAAAATTTAAAGCTGACTTTGGAGTTGGAGAATGGCTCTCTCCTTCTTTAAACTCAAGCATGTTTTTTTTTTTTTTTTTTTTTTTTTTTTTTTTTTTTTGGTTTTTTTCGAGACAGGGTTTCTCTGTGTAGCTTTGCGCCTTTCCTGGAGCTCACTTGGTAGCCCAGGCTGGCCTTGAACTCACAGAGATCCGCCTGGCTCTGCCTCCCGAGTGCTGGGATTAAAGGCGTGCGCCACCAACGCCCGGCAAGCATGTTGTTAAAAGGAAAATGCAAACTCTCTGTATCACGCCAGAAGAAGAGCCATCTTTTGCTATGGGACAGAAAAAAAATAAAAAACCAAATTAATTAAGGGACTATTCTATTACTAATCTCAACTCTTTGATTCTATTCTGATTCTTTAAACTTTTCTTAAAGTATGAATTTTATATCAAAGTTTACAAGATTAATATATATATATACATACATATATATACATTTTAAACTCTGTTAAGATATGAATGGTCATATAGAGTACTAACTAATTCTAAAAAAAAAAGGCTTCAATTAGCTGCATATATGTCTTTGTGTTCGAGTCTCTTATTAGTTTTCTGCAGGAATTCACGGCCAGGCCTAACATCAACTGAAGTCTCCAGGAAGAAGATGGGGCCCCACAACAACAACAATTCCACGTGGACAATAATAATATCACTAAGCTGACAAACATCATCTACAGATCAGCTTTGAGCTACAAAGTGCTCAGAGCAATTTTGAGAGGGCTGACTGAGATGATCCAGTCTCAAAGACTACTTGAATAAGGACTTGAGATAAATCCTGAACTTTGGCATTATACACAGACTGGATAATGATGGATATAGTTACCTTTCCTAGAATTTGACAATTAACCTAAAATTTTTCTTTTCAGAATAAAGATACCTTCGCCCATACCCAGCAGGAAGCAATTTTAAGAATACGACGCCCACATTCCCAAAGAGGTGGCGTGGGAAGGGTGGTTTTTTGGTCTTTTAATGGGTTTTGGGTCTGGGATAATTTTCATTGTTTAGAGGGGTTGGTTACAAGTTGTTATCAAGGGTTAGGAAAAGGGCTAAGCAAAGGAGGTTAGATTTAAGGTTCTTGTTTAAAAAAAAAGAAAAAGAGAAAAGAAAAAGAAAAAGACAATTACTAGTTTTAAATACTTTACATTGGATTGGATTGTTTTATATTATATACAAATTATATATATTGAAATTGATATTGTTAGGAAATGCTATATGTATATTTCTAATTGTACTTATACCGTTCATTTAACAATGTAATGCAAATTGCTGATTCTTGAATGTTATTATTACCAACTATTAGGATATAAAGAAATAAAAGTTAGTAGTTAGACATTACAATAGAATTTGTAGTCATATTAGGTATGTTTTCAAGATTGAGCAGATAGAAAGGTCATCTTTAAACCCTTCAGAGATCTACAGAATATGGCATTTAAAATGTTTTAATAACTTAGAAAATTTTTCTTTTTTGTTATGACTATGAGACATGTTGGCTCCTGGCAGTACCAATCTACTTCAGAGAGAATATGGGCATTGAAGAAACTGCATATGGAGTTAACTTTCATTGTGGCAAAGTTAGCCACTGGACAACAAAGTATCCTCGAATCTACTGCTGACAACAGGACAAAATGGACAGACAGGACACAAAACAAAGGACTACCGATTCTTTCCAAAACAAGTGTGGTTATGGCTTTATCAAAAGGCATCTTCTGAGGCCAGGACCATATGGCACCATCCCTGAAGTGGCCTTTGCAATCCGGAAAAGGTACAGTGCCCTTTCCTTCCAAGGCAGCTGAACAGGCAGTGGGCCGATGGCTTCAGATGTGCAATGGAACAGTAGCTGAAACAGTTATTCTTGAAGAGTAACTAAGCTCACACCTCTCAATAGCAGACTGGCATTTAACAGAGGGATGTGGAGAAGAATGGGATGCTGAGATGAAGCCACACAGGAGGATGAACTTTTCTCTCCCCATTGCATGCCATTTAACCACAATATTGATGAGGATTAAAAAAATGTGTAGGGCTTGGGAAAATGAAGAGACAATATAGTCAGTTCAGTTTGCTTGTCTAAAACTCAATGTCTGTGGTAAATTTAAATTCCACTTGTTACGTTTTGTTGACAGAAAACAATTGTAAAAACATCCTTATTGAAACATTTTATGTATGCAGTTCAACCTGAAAATACTGCCAAATTTCCATGCTATTTAAACCTCCCCAGGAAGTGTGGATTAACAGATTACCATTTAGAACACGGTGAAAATTTCCTATCTGCAATCAGGAAATATAAATCCAATAGATAGTTGTTGGTTACCAACTACTGAAAGTGCCACTATTGCATCATTGAAGGGATCCTGACAATCCTTGCCTAGCACCAATGGATGCAACTATAGCAAAGCTCCTGCACCACTGTCTCAAGAAACACAGAAAAAGAGGGGTGCAGAAAGTTTCTTAGAGCTAGAAAATAAGGTTGATGGCTGTGAATCAGTGTTTCCTAGAAATACCTGCATAATAAATACTAGGACAATGATAACATTGATGGACATGATAACATGGAAAAGAAAGTTTGCAGCATCCCACCCTAGCTGTAAACTAGAGGTAACTAAAGGCAGCTAGGAGAATGAGAGTCAGCGTCTCTAAGGGATGAACCAAGAAAAGTTGTCCAATTCAGAAAGATCAGCCTTGAAACCATGGACACATCAAGAACAAAAATGGACTCTGCGTGTATATATTCACACACACATATGCAAACACATGAACACATAGATGTGTTGTGTATTTGGCAATAATGACCAAAGAAATAGAGGATATAAACCTGAGAGTGGGTGGCTATGAGAGGATTTAGAGGGTATATATCTTAGAGGTGCTGGGGGAAGAAACAGATATTATCTTTTTTCAATCAACAACATTAAAGCCCATTAAAGTAGCACCTGATATATTAAGGATACAATTCAATAATTAACATTTGAGTTGAAATACTCATTCTAATGTGACACTGAACTAGACATACTTCATTGTGCCTTCAGGAAAATGTATACTTTTTCAATGTTTCATTTTTATTATTCTCTTTATACATTCAATTATTTTTCTCTTTGCTCAGTTTATTCATTATTATTTTGATAGCATATTTTCAGGATTCCGTAAGATGTTTTCGTGCATAATTTTAATTCAATATCTCCCTACCACCTCCTCTTTTACATTCCTGCCCCTTAGTAGTATCCACCAGTATTTTCTGTGAAAAAGGAATACGTAGACAAGCAGAAATAAAATAGATATGGATAAGCACGTTGAAAAATGTACAGGAAAGTACAAATCTAATAGCAAAACATGCAAAGTAAGGACAGTAACATGGCGTTTTTGTGTATATAAAGTTATATTTCCCTTGGAATGGGCTGCCTGAGTCTTTCTTCTTCTATCTAAGGTATAGTGTAAGGTTAGCTATCAGATTGAAAGGAGGCTCTGAGGATACAATGTATACTTAGGCAAGAATACTGGGTGCTACACTATCCCATATCATCCCTGGTCTGGCTGCTCTGCCCTGCCCTCAACACCAGTGGTCTTCTGCCACTCAAGTACAGGCCACACCAACCAGAACCAGTGAGTGACATGCTTGCCAGTACAACTGCACCCCTATCTGGTTTCTGTTCCCTGGGTCTCTGCCCCAGGCCCAGGCTGTCCCAGCTAGTCCCTGGCCCTACTGCTGGGCTTTGGCCCCAACCCCAGCATACTTCAGCCACTCAGAAGCAGACACACCAGCCAGAATCAATTGGTGCATAGACCAACTGTTAAATGAGAGGCTTTACCCAGCAACTATGAAAACAGGTGAAGAGACACACAGGCAAATACTGTGGGATATCTTTCTGTATGCTGTGAATATATGTTTCTCTGTTTGGTGGACAAATAAAGCCATTTGGCCTATGGCAAGTGAGGTTATAGCTAGGCAGGAAATTGAAGAGAGAGACAGGAAGAAGAAAGACAGAAGAAGAGTCTCCAGCTGCTGCCTAAGGAACAGCAAGATGGCAGCAGACTGGTAATTCCACAGCCATGTGGAAACTTATAGATTAAAAGAAATGGGTTAAGTTATAAGAGCTGGCTAGCAAGAAGCCTGCCATAGGCCATGCAATTGGTAATTAATAGTAAGCCCCTGTGTAATTATTTTATAAGCATCTGTGGGACCTTGGGTGGGAGAGATTTGTCCTGACCATGTGCTGGGCATGGCACAGGAAAACTTATGACTACAGGCAAACATCACGCAGAGTTTGGAGAATCTTGCGGAAGACAGGGAGGAAAGATTGTAGGACCCAGTGGTGTCAAGGGCACCACATGAAAACCCACAGAAAATTCAAACCTGGGCTCTAGGGGCTGAAAGTGGCTGAACTGAAAACCAGGGAGCATGTGTGGGACCAACCTAGGCCCTTTGCATATATATTACAGTTGTATAACTTGGTCTTCCTGTGGGACTCCTAGCAGTGAGAGCAGGGGATGTCTCTAACTGTTGCCTAATTTTGGGACACATTCCTCCTGAAGGATTACCTCATCCAACCTTGCTGAAGGAGAGGGTGTCTGGTCTCAGCGCAGCTTGATATACCTTGGCTGGCTGACATCTAGTGTATGCTGGCCTGCATCTGAAGAGAAAAAGTGGAGGAGTAGTGGATAGGGCTGGGGAGGAAGGGGGTTAGGGAAGGGGGTTGGAAGAGGGAAGGGAAGGGAAGATTAGCTTAGTGTGTAAGTATAAGAAAAACAAAGAATTCTCAGGATTCAATATTCTGGGAATTTTCACTCACTGAACTTGTCATTCATAGTTATTGGTGTTAGTTGAATCCTGTAAACCAGATCAAAATAAGCCCTGAAAGTTCCTGATTAGACAAAGAGAACCTTCATCTAATAACTGATGGAATCATATGCAAAGATCTACAGCCAATCACTAGGCCAAGCTCCAGAAGTCCAGTCTAAGAGAGGTAAGAGGGATTCCATGAGTAAAGGGCATGAAGATCATGATGGGGAAACCTACAGAGACAACCATACCAAGCTAGTGGGAACTCATGAACTACTTTAGACCAACAGCTGTGGAGCTTGCATTAGACTGGACCAGGCCCTCTGCACAAGCAAGAGAGTTGTGTAGCTTGGTCTGCTTACTGGGCTCCTGGCAGTAGGATCAGGATCTATCCTTGGTGTATGAACTGCCTTTTTGGAGCCCATTACCTGTGGTAGGATACCTTGTATAGCCTTGATGTAGGGGGAGTGACTTGGACCTGCCTCAACTGAATGTACCAGGCTTTGCTGACTCCACAGGGGAGGCCTTATCTTTTTGGAGGAGGGAATGGGGGGTGGGTGGGTTGGGGAGGGGAAGTTTGGAGGGGAGCCAGAGGAGGGAAGGGATGGGGATCTGTGGTTGGAATGTAAAATGAATGAATAAATAAATAAAGAAAATTTTTAAATTTTTCTAATAAAGAAAAAAATCAACAATAAAATAAAAATAAAAAAGATAAGTATAAAATGTAACAAAAATTGAGGGAATTTTAAAGAAAAGGAACAACTTGGATTTTTTTTTCAAATAAACAGAAGTAGTGATATAATACAGTCTTTAATTTTAATTTAAATGTTGTGGCTATTTGGTATACTACTATCAATATATTGTGATATGTAGAGGAAAGAAAATCAATGAATGAAGGCCCATTTCAGTGTTCAAAAAAACTTTGCAGAAATGAAAATTTATTCTTCTATATGTTTTTTATTTGTTCATTTTTTTTTGCATCCTGACTGCTGTCTCCCCTCCTTCTTCTTGCATTGTGTTTGTGTATATGCTTTTACTCCAGCAAGGACACAGGGAATGTCCATGGAGTATTCCTGTCCTGCACAAGTGTAAGAATAAGGAAGAAGGAAATGATAAAATAAATCTGTTCTGATTTAACTTCAATCTTTTTTTATTTTTAATACATTTTTATTACTTCATTGAAAATATCATACAATGGATTTTGATCATGAAGTATCAGTCATATTTCCTAATTTTCTGATCTTTCACAAACCAATTTTATCTCTAAAATAGAAAAATACTTCAGTGATTTACTGGAGTCACCTCTCTTTTTTGTTCAATATATACATAAATCATATTATATTACAATGGCAAATTATCTTCTTATCATAGATGTAGTTAGGCCAATCATCAAGAATCCTTACAAGATTTCCTGATAGAATAGGCTTAGTATTTGCCATTGCTTAGTACACAAAATACAATAAAAAAATCTCCTGAGCTCCCTCCTTGGCTTTTATATGCACCTTATTATTTTCTTGCTATTTGATATAAAAATTCTAACATATTTCAAATATTCTCATCAAAATGAATAGATCCTAAGTGCTAGAATAACACACAAGGAAGAATAAAGTCCAATATACTCTGTTGAAGGTCCAATGGTCCCTGTTGAAGAGGATCTACCACCAAACATAATCTAAAGGCAGGAGAACCTGAGAGGCTGGATTTCTGCTTAAGTGCATACTAATATAAGGTATCCAATGCTGCTCCAAAGTGAAAAAATATAAAATAATATTATAAGTAATAATGAATAAGTTTTGTAATTTTTTTCCAGTTAAAATTCTCTTGGATTTTTTTCCACTGCAACATAAATAAAAGGCAATTTAATTTACATAAATCAAATTGAAAATGTAGATGGACTTGGAACTGCTTACCAGAATCCAGAATTGAGGCCGATTCTAGCATATAAAAGGAATACAAAAAAATCTGCATATAAAAGATCGAAAAGCTGAGCCGGGCATGGTGGTACACACTTTCTTTTTTTCTTTATTTTATTTTATTTTATTTTATTTTATTTTATTTTATTTTATTTTATTTCAATCTTAATAAAAGAGACAATTTGCCTTGGACTGTGGAAGAAGCCAAAGTCAAAGGAATTGCTGGAGGTTGGAGACTCTCAGGGGATTTGTCACCCAAGTGAAATGAAAGTATATTAACTTTTGGAGACTTGTCATGGTTGATTTTTCTTGGTTGTGTTTAAACCTTATTTTTGTCAAACATAATTCATATCTCTTTCAATATGTAACAGTGTCCAAAATGTAGATATAAATTGGGAATAGTAAAATTCTCTGCTTCAATGGAAATCTAAAGAAGTGTGTTGTCAGTAGATATTCTATGAAGAAGGATTTTCGTAAGTATGAGCTCAATAAATCTTAGTCTTTACAAGAAGAGCTGTTTTGTTGTTGCTGTAGGCTATTTTTTCTTTTCTGGTAAATTGAAGATCTATAAGAAGAGATATTTTCCAGAGTAGGGTAGAGTTGTGTATAGGCATGCCATAGACCTGAATAGTTAAGAAGAAATCTGGAGAAGCTTTAGTAGAAATGATAACATTAGAGTTTAAGAATTTCAATTGTGGAGAGAAGAATAATTTTTAGGGAAAATATCAAAGAGTTAATGTATCAAGTTAATGCACTAAATCTGCCCTCTTATGACACTACTAAGCCTAAGTATCAAGCCAAGAAATACATCTGCACAGTTGTTGAGGACAAGTAGTGAGTGTTTCTTCCTTTTACTTTGAAAAGGTCAACAACTATAAAAATACATCCATCAGTTATTAATCCAATGGTAATTTGGCATTTGAATCCCTGATTATAACTCTCTGATTGATGGAAATCAGCCTTTCAAAGACCATCGGAGACAAACCACAGAAAACTGTGCTACATGATTAAATATTGAAACTAATCACCCTTACAGTAATAATTCTAGAATTTTTGAGACAAACAAACATCAAGTTTTAACAAACCTTATGATGTGTTCCTCAGGCAGGATGGAGAGATTTCCTGGATTCCATGTGAGTCATGTGCCATTTCCATGAATTTGAAAGCATAGAATATCTCAATATTTCATACATTATTCAGGACTCTACAATTATTTTCTTATTTGTAAAAATAGGTGGTTTGTCATATATATCCCCAGTAATATGTATTGATTGAATAAAATTGATCTTTGACAGTTTCCTACACAGACAGACAGGCACAGACTCACATACAGACACACTGAAACAGAGACACAGACAAAGACAGAAACTACAAGCACACACACACACACACACACACACACACACAAACACACACACACACACACACACACACACACACACACACACACAAAGATTATTCTTTTCTGTTTACTCTGATCTCACACTTTTCAGATCTCTATGCCAAGATAATCAAAGCTACTCCAACCAACAGGTCCCTTTCAGAGATCTGCATTTATTTTTTTGGATTTAAAAAAATTCTCTGTCTGACTCTGTAAATTTATCCTATCGTTTTGATTATGTATAGCTTTGGACAATAGTGGGACTCCAGGGGCCTCACCATTGGGTACAATGGTGAAGACAATATCTTCCTACAGAAAAATCTTTCAATGACCTGTAGGTCAGAATGGAAGGGTAAAATCCCATAACTGAGCTCCTCATCTAGAACTCTCCACTTATGGACAAAGTCTAGTATAGACTCAGTGCAGGCAAACATGTAAGATGTGAATTAACCTAAAAGTTTACAAGTAGGACTTCACCAAAGAAAAAAAAAGGTATAGTTAAAGAAACAATAAACAGAGTGAAGGGGAAAGAATCTTTGCTAGCTCTACAGCTGACAGGGGCAATGTCCAGAACATATAAAGAACTCAAAACCAGAGTCAGGAAATAAATACTTCACTTTAAATAGTCCTTGTACCTCAATAGAGTATGTGTTTAATGAAAGAAAGAGAGACAAATTGCTCAAAAACATCTCATAAATTGTCTGTCTGTATTAGTCATTTGAGAAATGCAAATCAAAGCACTGCTTACATTTCTTCTTACCCCAGTCAGAAAGGTAAAGGTAAAAAAGACAACAAGCAGGAAAAGTGGGAAGGGGTGAAGGGGAAAAGCAACACTCATTCACTCATGGTGAGTTTTCTGAATTTTACAACTCTGCAAACCAGTGTGGATAATTTCTAAGAAGTGTACAGTAAATCTGTCATATAAAAAAACTATACCACTACATGTCACACGCTCAAAGGACTTCACTTCCTATTCCAAGGACACTTTCTAGGTCATGTTATTGCTGCTCCATTCACAATAGCTGCAAAAGGGAAACCACCTTAATCCTCTTCAACTGAAGAATGGACAATGAATGTGTTTTCCACATGCATTAAAGAAACGGTTCAGCTGTAAATAAAAATGAAATCTTGATCTTTGCAGGCATATAAAATGAAGCAAGAAAGGCCATATTGAGTGAGGTAATCCATACCAAGACACCAGAAACATCACATCTTCTTTCTTATCTGGAGTTCCTAGCTCCAAATCCACATATCTGATATACAATGTGGACTAAACAAAGACATCAGGAAAGTGTAAAAGAACCATATGCCTGGTGGTCCTGGGGCTTGGGAAGTTAATACAGGATAAAGGTTCGATGAAGATGAAAACAGAATCATAGGGCCAAGTTTCAAAGTGGGGATGAGGAAGATAATTTAATCCAATACGCGAATGGGGGCCAGAGCAGTGGTGAAATAAGAACAGAGACATTTGATGAATCCTCATGGGATCATTTTTAAATTCAATTTAAAATTTTATTTTGTATTTATATTTTATATTTACCTAAACATAGGAATGCATGTATATACATATACATGTGCATAGAAATTTGTATCTTCAAAGAAGCTAAGCCACTTGGGCTGATAAACTCCCCACATGAATGATTGCCTAACAAGTAGGTAATATCAAGAATGATAAAACTTCTTTTGAATGATTTGTCAGGTTGACAATGTACTGCCAAAACAATACAAATTTTCTATTCTTTTATTTTTTTATGGTTTTTCGAGACAGGGTTTCTCTGTGTAGCTTTGCGCATTTCCTGGAAGTTGCTTTGTAGACCACACACAACCTTTAATTCCAAGTTTTCTATTCTTAGCTTGGTTGCATCTCGCAGGTTGTAGGTTTGCCCCTTTGGCTAAAGATACTATATAGTTATGACACAGCATTCAGACAATTCTAACTGGATCCATGATCCCAAATTTTTGTTCCTGTCACTTCACTCCCCTGGTTCCAGAAAATACTCTTTAGGATGTTAAGGGAGGGAAACAAAAAACCCTACCCAAATGAGGCACCTGTGAAGAATGACATTGCAAGATGAGCAAAAAGGTACAAGAAGTGACACTAACGTGTGGGTGGCAACCGGCAGTTGTCTGATAGGACTCAAGGACCACTCAACTGTAGGGAAATCATTCCTGGTACTGGAAAGCTCGTCAAATGCCCAGGGTTAGTGAGGTCATGGATTTTAGAAAAGCATCTACTACTGCATCTTTGCTAGACCAGCACAATTCCTTTCTATAGTCTAAATCTTATCTTTATAACCAGAAAGAAGTATAGGTAGAACCCCCTACTTAAAAAAAGACTTCTCTTTATAGCAAATGGAAACCATCACAGAAAACCACTACTGTACACAAGGTAGAGAATAACAATTTGTGGGGGCCATGTCCCAAAAGACCAGTCTACATCTCAGCTTTTGCATCCAAGAACAAGGGATCTTTTCTCAGAAGAGAAAGTAGAAAGATCCTAAAAGCAAGAATACCAAGAATTCTTCTGTGAAACGTTCTTGGCTAGAATATATGATTAACAAGATGGGGGAGACGTCTGTATCAGTGTCATGTTAACATGGATGGTGAAATCTATGTAGAGTCCCAGCCCTGGACGATGACCACAATAATCTAATGAGTGTGGGAAGAAGGAGAATTAACCTCTCCCAGGTAAGAAGGGCACTGCAATTGGTTGTTCACTGCAGATTAGTCAGCCCAGAAATCATATATACTCAAGGAATAAAATGGTATTCATCAGGTTGTGTGCATGTGCACATCCATACATGTCTATGTGTATATATATATATGCATCAATAATAATCCAAGTAAAGGGCTATAAACTTGAGTGGGTGGTGCCTAAATGATGTTGGAGGGAAGGTATGTGGGAGGGGCTTGAGGAAGGAAAAGAAGAGGGAAAAAGATGTAAGTTGAAGGCAACTGAAAACAAGAAAATGTATTAACATAGTACCTGATAGGTAAAGAACATAGTTAAATATTTGACATTTGAGTTGGGATTTTCTTTCTAATACAACAGAACATTGAACTTCATATATTTTACAGTCGGGATCATATGTTACTTGACTATGATTCATTTGCATCTTCTCTATATTAACTATGTCATTTTTCTCTTTGCTGAGGACTATTTACTCTTATTTTCATTACATGTCTTGAAGATTGTTTAAGGTAGTTCCATACACACGTAATTTCAATTGAGTCACTCCCAACTGCCTCCTTTCCTCAAAGCTATGGCTCATGAAGTTATGTCTGCAAATTTATTTTGAGAAAAGAGAAAATAGAGAGACAAGAAAGTATAGAGCAGTACATTGTTTTCAGTGTGGCATGTGTGAACCTATGAACAAAACATGCAAGAAAGAGGGAAACAGCTTCATGAGTATAAAGTTGTGTATTCCATGAAAGCTACAGGCTGGGGTTTTCTCCTTCTAGCCAAAACCTTAGTATAAGGTCTGTCATCAGAGTGAGAGAAGGCTCTGAGAATGCATCATGTCCCTAGATGAAGACCTCATGTATAAATATCCTGGGTGCTTTTACTCTGTGACCATGGAATTCATAGTTACTACTCTTGGCTGAATCCTGAATACAACACCAAAATAAGCCCTTAAGGCTTGTCATTCATAAGATTAATATAAAATAAAAATCAGGGAATGTGAAAGAAATGAAAAAAAATGGATTTCAGACTGTTCAAAATAACCAGAGGATTATATTTATAACAGATATTAATTTAAAATTGTGAAATATTTTCATTTCTTTAATTTTAAGATATTATATTATAATCACATCATTTGCTCCTTACCTTTCCTCCTTCTGAACCACCCCATATTCCCCTCTTGTCTTTGTCATTATTGAGGACTTCTTTTAAAATTGATGGTTGTCACATTAAAAATTGTGAAAATTTGATGGACTAATATGACTGTTTTGTGAGTATAGATAGAAACAAGAGAATTGGAATGCATGAATTTGATTAGTGTTCCATAAATCTTTTCAGAAAACCAAATCATTAACTAGGTTTGTACATATGCTTATACTCAAGCAAAGACACCGGGAATTACCTGGCACATTAATGCCAGAAGAAGATTAAGATGAAGGAGGAAGGAAATATTTAAAAACTATCCTGATT
>CABHPP010143621.1:0-17030 GCA_902168425.1 Peromyscus attwateri
AAGAAAGAAAAAGTCTGAAATAAGCATCCAAGTTCCAAAGCACACCTTGGTGATACCCCATTGCATGTAGGGTTAGTGACACTGGAGCCCAGTTAGGTGAAACCTGAGCCACCGGCCTCAGATACACTGGTTCTGAACTGTTGGGAGTGTGAGCAAGCAGGTGCTCCCTGGAGCTCCACACCTGAGACAGCCACTGTAAAGAATGTACAAAGCAGTCCGGGAAATGGCCACGCTGTGGTGTTTTTAATGCTAACCTAACCAGACACCACGGTTGTTCTGAGATTATGTGAGAAATGCAATATTTTTCTCCCTCCTAATGGACAAATAGTAAAGCCCAATTCAATCAGCATATCTTGTACTTGTTCCCGCCATCTTCTCCTCGTAGTCCAGGAAGAACATTTAAAAGCAAAAATAAATATATAAATAACTGCCTCACGAACACCTCACAGATTCAAATATGTTCGTTGTGTTTTCAGACTTGTAGCTGTGGGCTTTTCAGATTTGATGTTTAGGACATGAGAATAAAGAAATTAGAAATATATCTGTAATGTCCAGACCTTACAGATAAATATATTGGTCAGGTAGTGTACTTATTTATAAGTTAGAAGATTTTGTTCAGATGTATAATGAGATAGTTCTTAATTCTCATTTTAAAAATTGTCTCAAAACTGCTTGAATGAATGAAAAGGTGTATGATTGAGTCAATCCCATTCCGGGCGCTTAAGAAGGGGCTATAAAATGTCAATATTCAGGGGGAAATATTCATTTTAAAAAATGAACCTGATAAAAAATAAGTGATATCCATTGTGTCTACACCATGTCAAAATAGCCCCACAAAGTCAGAAGTCTGTTTGTATGTAAACTGTAGAAGATTGGTTTTGGTGCCTTTAGTCCAAATGGGTGGGACCTTACAAACAGCTGAGAGCATTTCATTCCACTCGAGGAGGAGAAAAGAGAGGTTTATTTGCATACCAAACATTGAGCCTCTATGAACATCCTAGTGCACTTCTGTTAAAAACTGACATGTGCAGAAAATATGTATACTTTCCACTCTTACACTTATAAATTAAGTCAGATCTGTCTATATGATCAGAAAAATTGCAACTATTTATTAAGCACTTTTTAGGTGTCAGTGTTATACCTATCTTACACCATCAATCTAGAAAATAGTGTATCACCTCACAGGAAGAATTTGAAATTTACTTAAAACTCTTAAGTACCTTGCCCAACATTGGACACCTGGAAAGGGACAGAATCAGGATTTAAACACAAGCATGTCCCATTCTAAAACCTATGTCACAGGGCTGGAGGTGTAAATGGTCAGTGGTAGATTGCTTGCCTAGCACGTGCAAGGACCTGGGTTTGATCCCCAACATCAGGAAATAAACAACTAAAAAACTATGATGTTATGCTACACTATGTTATGTTACAGTTTTATGTTATAAAACACTATGATGTTATGCTCAGCCACAGTACATAATTTAAAAAAAGTTAGTAAGAAAAGAAAGTGACATTAAACTCTAGTAGAGTAGTACCAGGGTTAAACAGAAAGAACTTTGTTTTTATGGATTGAAAGATTGAAAAACACTGAAATATGTTACCGAGGAGAAAATGCATCCAAAAAAATACTGTATGAAACGGACAGGCAACTGGAATGGTTAAATGTTGTCTACACCCTCTCTCCCCGCCCCAACACACACTATTTAAGTTGGAATTGAGTGGCAAATACCTGTAATCCCAGTACTCAGAAGACTAAAGCAGGAAAAATCACAAGTTCAAGGTCAACACAAGCTACATAGCAAAGACATTGTGTCAAAAAAAAATCAGATGAAGGAGAACAAGGAGGGGGAGTATAGGGTGAGGCCGGGGAGAAGGAGGAAGATTTAACTGGTTTCTGATAAAGAAGGCAAAAAATAGTGTCAGCTACTATCAGAGTAAAAGTGTGTCAATTTTTTTGCCATGTTGAAAAAGAGAAAACAAAGTACTTTAAAAATTAAGAGAACTATAACTGATACACTGTGTCTTTTGTTTTGCTTTGTGCTTTATCCTACATATGAGCCTACTTTTTGGAACTGAATCATCATTATACCTTGGATACATGTACTGAATCCCTTAAATAAGTACAAATACTGCATCCCTTAAATAAGTACAAATATTATACTTCAATTAAACAAATTACTTTTAAAAGAAAAAAATAAAATCACACTGGTATGAAAAAATGACTATGTTACCTAGCTTGCCTATGGTGATTATTTCATAATATATACATATTTTAGGAGACATCAAGTTTCAAACCTGAAATAAATACACTTTGTCAACTATACTTCAGTAAAAGTGGGGGAGCTATATTAAATACAATATTATACTGTAGATGTCAATTTACTCCCCACACCCCCCAAAATGAGTGCACTTGTGGAGTAGAAAACCTGAACCATTTAGTGGCATCACACCACAAAGTAGGGTACCATGGGTGTTGCTTCTGCTGAGGGAATTTAAGAAAGCAGAATGTAATCTCCCAATTTAGAATTTGGCCAGTAGACAAGAGTCTAACGCCCCTACTCTTGTGAAAATAGCAAGGAATCTTTAATAAGCACCAGTAGTCATGTCCTTAGTTCTGCATTTCATCTAAAAGATAAAACACTATCGTGGCTCTCTTGCCAGGCTAAGGGACTGACTGATGCAATGGGAAACCCAACAACAAGGACACTCCAGCTGAATTACAAAAATAGCTTTTCCCCCAAGGATTTTTACTTCCAACCTCGAGTGTCACTATCACAAGGAAAACAGACAAACACAAATGTGATCATTGCAGAAAATACATCATTACCTGACCACTAGGGCTTACTCGTCTGGAGTCCTTTGTTGTACTGGTTTGTTGAAATGAGGGGAAATAAACTGTAAACTTTTTTCTGTGTGTTAACCTAGAATTTAGCTAGCTCATGGTCCAAACTCACCTTGCAAAGTCACTAGCCCAGAAACAAACACATATAGATAGATACAGATATGTACATGGATGTCATTCAAACATATGAAGTCTACAAAATAAATTCTGTATCTCTATATAAATTGCATACTGGATAGGAAAATGACCATGATCAGGATTCTCTTGACTCAAAATACAAATGTCAAAGTAAGATAGTGTGGTGTTTCTACCCTCTGCTGATCCTGGAGTGCAGTGATAATACTTTCCAGAGGAACCTTTTGCTCATTGTAACTCACTGAGAGCTAAAGATTCCACATTTCTCTTAAGTAATAAAAAGAAAGTAAATAAGCCACTGACTATCACCATTCAAACTGGCCATTCGAATTGAAACCATCTCTGCTTCTGCAGGCATCTGCCTCCAAATTGCTATTAATCAATTTGTGAAACATTTTGTTTTTACAACAGTGAAAAAACTGCTCAGAGAATATGCATACTGCTTACTATATGGTAAACTAAATTGAATTAAACTCGATGGCTACTGATTGTTTTACTGTTGCCTCAATTTATTCTCATATTTATAAGGTGTTTCTCACTTTAGAAAACAAGAGTAATTGTAATTTGATGCGATAGTGAACTTCATAATGTTGCAAAAATTATTCTTAGGTTTCTGGAGTTTATGGTAAGCTGAGAAGCACTCACAATTGTTGAATTAAAAACAAAACACCATTTATGCCCAAACAAGTGTTATTTTTATCCTCTGCTATCCAACTTTCTCAACTGTCATCCTTGAACAACTGCAGAATGGAATATTCTTAGCTGCCACTTTGATCTAACCTTGTACACATGTAATCCATGGTTGTAGTGGTAAAACTGGAGACATTAAGCATTTCATGTTTAATGAATATGTGAAATGATACTAAAATTCTTTATCTGATTTTAAATTCAGATAGATGAATCTGTTTTTGTTTTCCTGGCTACAAAACATTCTTGTTTCTTAAATCCTTGCTTTATCTCCAGAATGGGTTTAGAAGTGGAAACACCAAGATCTCCCTTGAACTATTTTTCCAGTTACATTTCCTATAGTCTACTGGAGTACAAACTGGTTGAACAGTGTTTTGCTACCTACTTCCTTGAGACAGAGTTACATTAATTCTTTAATGAGACTTAGATATGCATCTATGGACACTGAGTGTTGAACAAATAATAGAGCTAGCTCACTGTAGATTAAAAAGGAAAACTTTGCAGGGAGGAGACGATGAAAGCATTTATATGGGGGCTAGTTACAGCAACCAAAACATGAAGGTATCAAATGCAGCTTAGACAATCTTAATTTGATTCTTTCTTTCTCTTTTAAGGCATTTATCTATACATTCATTGGAGATTGGACATGTATATATTACAATATCCAGCCTCCAAGTTTAATTATTAATATATAGTTGTTTTCTATAACTAATCCCATCACATTCTGGAAAACCTATTCCAGTATGTTACAGGCACAGGTTGGGCAAAGTGAGGATTAACTTTGTTAATTAAAAAGTAAAAGCCCATTTGAGTTCAACTCTCTTTTGTGCAAATACACAATTTATAGTTCAAACTCACTTGTGGAACTGAGTAGTAGAAATCTGAGCCCCATAATTTCTACAGAATCCTGACTGAAATGTAATTCATTTCATTTTACTATATCCCGTGTTTAAAGGTCCATAATTTATATCTCATTCTCTCAGCGATGCACCATGATGATGGTGTTTGGGACGGCTGCCGTCTCTGGGTGTTTATTCTCCTGAAGTCCTACCCCAAGTCCTAGTGGTGCCGGTAAGCCAATTTCTGTCCAACTAGCTTTGGCTGTGCATACCACGACTCTTCTTTTGAACAGTTCGCCCCCTTGCTAAAAAAACTGCTTGGCAAGTCAGCTGCTACTAAATCCTCAGCTGTCTTCTGTATCCACAAGGAATTCTTCACAGAATTCCACCAGGAGTTCTGGATTTCTTTCATGGGCTTCTCTAACTAAAACCCAAGCTGCCATTTCTACTACAAATGCTTCATAAGAGCACGTGGCTTTTCAAAAGCACTTGAAATTTTTCATGCTCTACCCTATTCTGGATTTCTTCCACAAGTTTTTAGCTGTTTCCTCTTTTTTATTGAGATACAACCCACAATGCATACAAACCACCAATTTAAGTTTTAGAACTGACCATATTTCAGAATATCCATGTAGTTGTACAACTATCAATTTTGAAACAAATTCACCCAAAATAAAACCCTGTGCCAATTGCCAGTTGTTGCCCATATCTTCTCACTGCTTCCTGCCTCAGACAACCACTAACATACTTCCTATCTCTATGGATTCACTTTCTCATCTTCACAAATAGAATCACGAATTGTTTGCCCCCTTAGGTTTGGCTTATTTCATTTAGCACAATATTTTCAAGATTTGTCCATATGACAGCCTCTACCAGTAATTTATTCCGTTTTTATAACTAAACAGTATTCCATTATATGGGTGGGCCAAATTTTATTTGCCAGTTCATGCATCCCATGATATTCGGGAATTTGCACATATTGGTTGTCATGAATAATGCTGCCATGAAGATTTATTTATACAACATTTTAAATGTATTCTTTGAGGATTTTATACATACAATGTATTTTTATCATATGCCCCTCTCCTCTTCCCTTTCAATTCCCCCTGCACCCTTCCTCAACATATCTTCCTCCCACTTTCATGGTCTCTTCTTTTCTTTTTACTTTTTAAAAATAACCAACTGAATCCAACTAGTGCTGCTAGTCCGCACACGGGTATGGGGCCATCCATGAGAGCATAAGCAACCTACCAGAGGCCACGCCCCTGAAAGCAACTAACTCTCTCCCTTCCCCAGCAGTAATCAACTGCCAATAGCTCTCAGCTAGGGGTGGGACCTTGTGAGCCTCTCCCCTGTCATGGCTGGAATGTTGCCTGGCTTGATCTTGTGCTGGTAACCACAACGCTATGAGCTCCCAAATATGTCAGCCCTATCATGGCAAGGAGACAATGGCTTGCAGGACTACTCCCCAGCCTCTAGCTTTCATAATCTTTCTATGATATTTCTCGGGCCTTGGGGGTATACATGTGATAGGAATATCCCATTTGGGCCTGTGCACTCCACAGTCCCTTACTTTTTGCATTCTGACTAGTTGTGAGTCGCTGGATTAACCAGCACCCACAGCAAAAAAAAGAAGGTTCTCTTATGAGAGCTGAAAGCTGCACTAATCTATGGGTATGCAGATAAACATTTAGAATGTAGCTTGATACTATGTCCATTTAGCAAAGTAATGACAGACTTTTTTGTGTAAATATATGTCTTCATTTTGTGTAGATATTATGTTCCCTTGATTATATATTTAGTAGTGAAATGACTGGGTTATGTGTTTAACCACTGAAACTTTACAGGAAGTGGGAGATTTTTTTCCAAACTAGCTACAACATTTTACAATCCTATTTGAAAATATATCAGGATTCCAATTTTCCACATCTTTATGACCCCTCATTATTGTTATTATTATTTTTTACAAAGTCCAATTTACTGTTTTCTTTTATAAGCACAACTCACTACCACTTGCTCTTATTGGCTGCACTCTTGATGTTACATATAATAAACTGTAGCCAAATACAAGACCATGAAGATTTACACCCATACCTGCTTCTTAATATGTGTATAGTTTTAGCACTTCCATTTGGATTATTTATTTATCCATGTTGAGTAAAGGACTTGCCCCACTTGTATTAGGTCCACAATTTGCATCCCTAAAACTTGAGGGAGAGTTAGGTGTGCTTGATGACCTACATAGAATGCCCGTATGCAGGAGGCCTGGAGGAGCAAGATTGTCAGCCAGGCTAGCCAAACAAGTAAAATCTGGTTTAGTTAAAGAACTTGCCTCAACATACAAGGTGGAGAGTGGGCGATGAAGACCCTATTCACCTCATACTTCCATATGTGTGCAAACATGTAAAACACACACACACACACACACACACACACACACACACACCACGCCAATATAAGACTAAGATTGAACACTAAACCCAGAGTTCACTTTTAATTAATAATTTTCAATGAAAGCAAGAAGTTTCACCCGTGACAAAGGAGGAAAACTAGCAGATTATTATGCTGTGCTACCCACTCCCCCAAATAAATATTTTAAGAAGCATGAAATGATTAACAATGTAAAATACCATGAGTAATTCAAATAAAACAAAAGGGAGGAGAATCTATTGGATCTCCTTGCTACAATAACATGAATAGTTTCTTTAAGTGCTGGGGCCAGAAGCCTGACTGGAGTGGATTGAAAAAGGGTGATGAGGAACACATAGACAATTCTGTCAAAAATATTTGCTTCTGAAGAGAAACAGAGACATGAGACAGTATAGTTAGAGAAGAATGATGGATCAAAGCAGGGCTGTTATTTAATTAGGGATACTTTTTAGAGCTCTTATTACTAGTTATGATTACCTTTATTAGAATTATGCCTTTGATGGCCATCATTAAAGTCTTCTATGAAGTCTATCTACAAGCAGTTGTTGAACAGAAACACTTCTATCCTGAAAATCACAAATACTTAAATCTTAAAATTATCAATTATTCCTTTCTAGTCTCATAAACAGGGACATCAATAAGACAGAACAATCCAAGCAAAAGAAAGACTGATCTAGATGATCTAACCGGAGTCTGAAAAGTTCATAGTCAAAGATGACATGTGTCTTCCTCCTGGTTCAGCAAACTTTTGTTCTCCAGAATCCCAACAGAAACTTGTGGTTGCTTTGCACATAGCATGAATGTGGCTACAGGAAGCATCATCTAAGGCACAACTTTAAACATATTATTTAACGTCACCTTTTTTATATCTTCAGCTTCATAAAATAGTGGTTAGGATTTAAACAAAAGAATATCATACAGGTGTTGCATACCCATACGTGCATGAAGACAAACACTCATACACATAAAATATAAATAAATCAATCTTTTTTGAAAGAAAAGAGAGCATGCCTAAATTGCTCAGCACGGTGTTTGTATTGATTTAGACTTTGTGCTCTAACAAGTAGATTCAAAGAAGTAAGAACTCGATAAGGGACTTCTGTTTCTTACTTAGCAATTTTGAGTATTCCTTTCAGTAAATGGCTCTCTTAATAGGGTCATTCAGAGACCTAGTCTAATTCCATTTTGTAGCTTTGTTATCCTTATGAGCCTTGTCATCTAACTGGTAGAAATGAATTCAGAATGTAGGAAGATAGTTACTCTTTTAAAAAGCTGTAACTAAAAGAGTTCACATATACATATAAAAAATCATTCTCTTCAATTGTCTAAAATGTAGTCATATAGCCACATATAACTTTAAGAGAGACTAGGAAATACAATCTAGTGTCTGCCTAGCCAAAGAAAAGAGTAACAGAACATGAGTATTGGGAGTTGGGGAGGTCATGAAGCAAGGCATGCTACCACTGTGTATCTTGGTTTCCTTACCTATTAAATTTAAATCATGCTATTTTCTCTGATTATCTTTTGTTGTTGAATTTGATTGATTGTTTGACTGATTGGTTGATTTTATACAGGGTCTCATGTAGTGCAGGCTGGTTTCAGACTTGCTGTATAGTTGAGGACAAGCTTGAATTCTTAATTCTCCTGCTTCTACCTCAAAGGTGTTGAGATTACAAGAGTGAGCCACCACTCCTAGCTTCTTACACAGTTATCTTAAGGACTAAGTGAAGTCATGTGTGTAACATCTTTATCACATCTGACACAAAGTAGGCATTCAAAACATGTTAGCTCTCATTATTATTAATGATACAAATTCTCCCAAGAAACGGAGCCCTACTGAAGTAGCACTTAAAATTTAAAAAACTAACCATTATTTGGAGTTTACTATATGCTAGAAAGCACTGTGTTAAGGTCTTTGGTATAGTCTATCATTTAGGCCTCAAGACAGCTCTCTGATAGTGGGGTCATTATCATCATTACAGTTCTATAGATAAGAAAAACTTAAATAGTCTAACTTACCCAAGACCACATTGAGAACTTTATTGCTGATTGATGGACTATGGGAAATGACTGGATTCTTAGAGATCTGGCTGAATCAAAAGAGTAATCTCCTGGTAGATTCACAAAAAGATGACTTTATTAAAAGACTGAGAAAAGTAAAAAGTGGGGTCTTTTGGGAGGAAATAGGTTGCTGATATCATGTTTTTCTGGAGCTACATTTCTTCATGGACTCTTCCTGTATTCCCTTCCTTTACTTTCTGTCTTCACCAAGGTAAGTAGCTTCTTCTGCATGTTTCTTGATAGTTTGACAGTCTGCTTTCCCATGGGCCTAGAATCAACAGAACTAAAGAATATGGACTGAAACCTCTGAAGCCACGAGTCAAAATAAACCCTTCTTCATCGAATCATTTCTCTCTAATGTTCAGTCACAGTGAAAAAAAAAAAGCAAACACACAATTTGGCATAAACTCATAATATACCATGACGAATCCAAAGGGTTTCCAAAAGGAAGTTGTGGACATCATCTAGATTTGGTAGGAGAATGGAGCCACTTATACCTCCTTCGTCTAAGATAAGGACAATGCTGTGGGTCTCTTCTTTTGCTCTCACAATCAAACATTAGGTGGAGCTCAGAGAATCCCACAGAAGAGGGGGAGGAAGGATTATGGGAGCTAGAGGGGTCAAGGACAGCACAAGAAAATGGCCCACAGAATCAACTAAGCAGGATTCATGGGGGCTCATAGAGACTGAATGGGCCTGCACTAGTTCCTCTGCATATACATTATGGTTGAGTAGATTAGTGGTCTTGTGGGACTCCTAACAGTGTGAGTGGGGGTGTCTCTGACTCTTTTGCCTGCACTTGGGACCCTTTTCCTCCTACTGGATTGCCTCATTCAGCCTTGATATGAGGGTTTGTCTTATTGTAACTTGTTATGCCATGTTCAGCTGATATCCCTGGGAGGCCTGCTCTTTTCTGAAGGGAAATGGAAGAGGAATGGATGTGGGAGAGAGGGGAGGTGTGAGGGGATTGGGAGGAGTGGAAACTGCAGTAGGGATGTAATATATGAGAGAAAAAATTTTAAATGATAAGGATAATGTAGTTGCAAGAAGCTTCTGTTTAGGCAGGTCATGAGAGAGGCAGACTTGTCAAGTGAGAAACTGATTCTATGAGGACAGTATTGCAGATAATTAGAACATCTTTGGCAGAACAGGCAAAACCGGCTCTGTACACTTGGGCAAGTTAGATTCTATTGTGATTTCTTCCTTGAACCATGGTTTATTTCAAAGTATATTTATAAAAGTTCAGATGTCTTTTCTATTTATTATTTTGTGTTGATTTCTGGCTTCATTACACTGTGATCATAGAGTGTCATTTTTACTATACCAGTCCTTTGTTTTATGAACCTGTACGTGGCTAATTTGGATGAATATTGTTTGCATATTTGAAAATAATAGTTCCGTATGCTGTTAGATTGGTTTCACTAATGTGTTATTGAAGTCTTCTATACACTTAATAATTTATTTTTGGTCTATTTCTTCTGGAAATTACTGAGAGAGTTTAAAATTTCTCATGATCATGAACTTGTCTATTTCTCCTTTTAGTTTTATTAATCTTTCATTTTATTTTGAAGTTTAAGGCCAGCCTGGACTACATACTGAAACTCAATCTCAAATATACATACCATAAAATTGCACATATTAATGGTCTACCCTGTGATATTTTAATCCTTATACATGTTACATAGTTGGATTACACATATCTATCTCAAAATTATCATCTTTTTTGAAAAATATTCAAAACCCTTTCTTTTAGCATATATGTATATATGTACTTACACATATATATTTGTGTATGTGTATATATACATACATACATGCACACATCTGTAGTCATTCTCCCATGCAGTAACACACCAGAACATCAACTAGAAAGTAATTAATACAGAGCATTAAATTGTTCCTAATTCTTGGCTATTGTGAATAGTACTGCAATAAGCATAGGAGCTTAGATGATTATCTTTTAACACAAGCATTTAGTCTACTTATATTTAAATATAATTACTTACTTGTATTCAAATGTATCTTATTTTGAACTGATTATTTGTCTTAATTATGGTATCTTTTTTCCATTGTATGCTTGGTGAGGTTTTTTGTTTTTTGGGTTTTTTTGTTTTTTGTTTGTTTGTTTGTTTGTTTTCGAGACAGGGTTTCTCTGTGTAGTCCTGACTGTCCTGGAACTCACTCACCAGGCTGGCCTTGAACTCACAGAGGTCTGCCTTTCTTTGCCCTCCAAGTGCTTGGACTAAAGGCGTGTGCCACCACCACCCGGCTGCTTGGTGAGTTTTAAGTAAGTAAGATCTCATTTCTTTGGGAACTTATTTGTGAGGATATTTAGAATTCTAGGATAAGAATAAGTTCCAGCAATGAGTATTTCCATTCTGGCAGGTGCCTGATGATACTACAGTCTGGGCTTGTTTTTAACTTAATTCAGGGATTGAGCGACTTGAGAGTACTAGGAAATATAAATGTGTGTTATACATTTTTATTAGATGAGATTATATAAACTCTCGGAAGTAGACGACTCATCCCTTCCACTTCATATCAGGTCTACTTTCTTCTTCAAAGTCCCCATGTATGTATGAGTGCAGCATTATTTCCAGTTCACCAATATTCTGGTCATTTCAATTCTTCTCATTTCAGTTTCACCTGGGAAAGAATCTTACTAAGCTTCTCACCTTAGATAGGTTTCATCTTCATTTTTATGTCCCTTATAGCTCAGTCTCTAAAGCTAGAACTTGGCATCAGGGAGTGTTCTAAGAAGTAGCTTCCTCCCTCTGCCTTCCCCTAGGTCTGGGTTTAGAGAGATTTACTATCTTTCTGGCTCTTGGAAAACTTTCAGGAGATGCTTGTTTCACGTCATCTGGCATTTTGGGTTGTTATCCGTGGGAGAATAAGTTTGCATGCTACATTACTGGAACACCACTATCTGTTTTCCCCACTCCTGCCCTGTGGCTGCAGAGTCACAACATTGAAATGATTGGCTCCATAACAAGTTTACCATTTGCAGTCTAAGCTGCACCTTCTAGACGATGACTTGTTTTACAAGTCTTTGATTTCCCTCACCTCTGCTCCATATCTCATTTCTGACAACAGCTGTTTTAGCCAGTAACTCCACTCCTCCAGTGCTGCCACCCCAGCCCTTCCTCTTCACTCCGTTCAGAAAATCAAACTTCCTACTGCAGGACAAACAGCACCTTCCATGTTTAGAGTTCCCTCAACTCTCTGTTATTCTATTCCAAAGTTCCCTCCATTTCCCCCTCCTTCCTTGCTTGCCCCCCCTTTTTTAGAGTATTCTTTCTTTCTTCTTTTCCAGGGCTGTCTACTAAAGATTCTAGGCTAGTATTCCTCAGAGTGTGACATTGGATCCCTTTCCATCCATAATCAACCTGTTTTATATGGATCCACAACATCCTAAGCGTTGAAACTGAGAACAAGAATTTAGAGACCTTGACAGTAACTTGATAACTGTCATTATTGAATCTGTAATGAAAATCAGGAGCTGATAGTCTAAACATCTTTGTTTTTACATTGCATATTTTCTAGTAATTAATTTGTAGTGTATTTTACAAAAGCACAAATATAAAACAGATTGGCAATTTCAAAGTACTGACCCTTTATAAGAGATAAATTTAGGAGAACTGCACTAAAATCCATTCTCTCTCTTTTTTATTTTTTTAAATTATTTATTTTTATTTACTGGTCCTGTCTTTCTTGTATATATTTTTAATTAAAATATAATTATATCACTTTCCCCTTCCCTTTTCTCCTTACAGCCCCTCCCAAGTTCCCTCCCTCCGACTCCTTCCATGTACCTTCACCATCTAATTGATAGCCTCTTTTTCTTTGATTATTGCTACAAATACATATATGTATAAATATATAAATACAACCTACTGAGTCAGTCTTTGCTGTTTGGATGTATATTGTAGCAAGGCTGGCCCCTTTGTATAGGATAACCAATTAGGGGCTCATTATCCTCTTTCGCCTTGTGTGAGACTCAAGTTGCCTTAATTAACTCTTGCCTCTCTTATGCCTCACTCTGCACAGACATTCTCCCAGATTAAACAATCTTTCTTTTAACTTTGAAAGAACAATTCTCAGTGCTGTTTCCTTGTTTTCAATTTGGCACCCAGACTACAGTAATCTGCCTTATACCTTCACAACATTTCCAACAAAAGGGACCAATTATTGCCATCTGTTCTAGTCCTGAAAGTTAGGATCCTGTTTTGTTTTGTTTTGCTAGGACCACTAATAACTATGAGTGAGACTGAATTTTGAGACAGCTGGAAAGGTGAAGGGCTCACTCAGACTGAATCTGTTGTTATGATATAAAGAAATATGACACTTTTGGCCCATGGTGGTATGGACCAAGTTTTACTGCCCAAATTGTAATTCCTTGCCCACTTTAGCTTAAATTTCTACTTTTGTAAGCAAAGATAATAATTTTCCCTTTTCTACCTTCAAGATTTTATGAGACAAAAATGATAAAAGTTAAGAAAAATTGGTTTGAAAAGGCAATAAATAAATAGGTTCAGTAAAATTCAGAATAAGAACAGAACATTGTATAGCTTTGAGTTCTATATTGAACCTAGAAGATAGATTGCAATAACTCTGATAGCACAATATATTTGTTATCATAATTTGGGTTGCCTGCATTGAGATATGGCTTTAATATTTCTCTACAAACACACTAGCTGTTTTCCTCAGCTTCTAATTGCTTTGTGTTTAATCATTTTCAAATGAAAAAAAGTACAAATATATACTGTTTTCTTTTTAAAGTGTATCTTCAATACAGTAGAACATCTTTATCTGAGGTTTTACTTTCTATAATTTCAGTTATTTGAGGTCAACTATGGTCTAAAAATATTAAACAGAAAATTCCAGAAATAATTAATAAGAAGTTTTAAATTACTGGATGTTCTAAATAACATAATGAAATTTTATAAAACCATTCTAGAAAGAATCATCCTTTTGTCCAGTATATCCACACTGTATATACTACCTTCCCATTAGTCACTTATTAGCTATCTTAGTTATCATATCCATATCACATTTATGTTCAAATAACTCTTAATTTACTTACTATGGTAACTGATATAACTGTTCCATAACATTAGTCTGCTGGTGCACTGTGTTCTGGACCATGCAGGAACACCTTTGCCTACTTCATTGCCTGAGAGTGTCTGAGCTGCCAGTCTTGGCAGAGTCCTATTTTCTCTTTGAAGGCAGAGCATATGCAATGCATAAGAGGCACCATTGCATATTCTGCCACAAGAAAGAAGTACATGGTATTGGGCAATCCATTTGATCTCAGTGAGCTCTTGTTTCTTTCTCTGGAAAATGGGGTGATAATGGTATCTTCAAGAAGTTATTGGGAATCATTACTTATTCTTATTGAAGGACAAGAATGGTGTCCTGATTATTCCTATCTCCCAGGAAAGAAAAATGTTTGGCCTGTAGTCACTCAATAAACATGAATAAAATGAATGAAACTGTAGGTTACCAATGGAATTGGCCCCAGAGCTCAATAACAAGCAGTTCACAAATGGACAGCTTAGCATAATGCCTTGAATACAGTAATTGCTCAAGAAAGAAAAAAATGGTGTTGTATACCTCAGTTATGCATATCTGTATCCATTTTACCTTATTTGGATGCATTCCACTATCTAATGTTCAGCTTTTCCTTGAGTTGACTCCTTTTTTATCAGGTGTATGTCTCCACCTTGACTTTAGAATTCCTACTTCATCGTGGATATTTATTTGACAAATGCTTTACTAAATGACTACATGTTAGATATTATGCTAGATTCCAGGAAATTTTAAAGGTTTATTTATTTTTATGTGCATTGGTGTTTTGCCTGCATGTATGTCTGTGTGAGGGTGTTGGATCCCTTGGAACTGGAGTTACAGATATTAGTGAGCTGCCATGTGGGGGCTGGGAATTGAACCTGGGTCCTCTGGAAGAGCAGCCAGTGTGCTCTTGACCCCGGAGCCATCTCTCCAGCCCCCAGATTCCAGAAATTTTGAGGGGCTTATCATCCAGCAGAAAGATTAGCAGTGTATAAATAAACAAATAAGATGATTTCAACTAGTGAGCAGTGAGGGCTATGAGAAAAGTAAAAGGAGAACTGTGGGGGCCCACAGAGGTTCCCTAGTGAGATCTGAGCTTGCTTTACCCAGCAGGGCTGCATTAGAGGATGGCTTGATCATGTGCGTGGTTACTAGGTGATTGGAAGGGTTTGCACTTGGCTGTGCTAGGGGGAGGCCTTTTGCCCCACCTCTTGGTATTCCTATAAATAGCCCTTTAGAAGAGACAGAAAGGGCCGGTGGATTAGGATCCAGGTCCTCCCGAGCTATCCTGTGTTTCTGTCTGCCTCTCTCCCCTCCATATTTCTATCTAAATATTTCTCACTTTCCCTCCTCAAGAATACCTTGGGGTAAAAGTGGGAGCGGGTCTCCCACAGATAACAGTGTGTGTGTGTGTGGGGGGGGTGTGGTGGTGTGGTGTGGTGTGTGTGTGTGTGTGTGTGTGTGTGTGTGGTTACTCTAGGTTGAGTGGTCACACAAAGTTTCCCCAAGGATGTGACACTTGAGCCCAAGTTTTAAGAACAGTAATTGTGGAAATAGAAACAGCTTGCTGTATGGAAGTGGCCAATTTCTTCTGAAAAGCTGTGAAATTTTTTTTGAGAAAATGAACAGTTAAGCAGACACTAGAGATGACACAAGGGGAAAATGAAAAAGGCCTGGCAAATTGCCATCCTGCCAAAACCAGTCTCATTGTTTACTGTAAAACTATTTTTACAGGTTCTTTCTTTGAATGTCAAGGTTAGAAAGTCACCGGCAGGTCATCCAGATCAGTGCTTGTTATATGTGGTATATACACAACTGTCGGGGGGGCATGAGGTGATTTTCATCGCTCACAGATGAACAATTTTTAAAATGCTTTGAAAACTACATCTAGAGTGGAGCATGGTGGTACACACCTGTATTTCCAGTACTTGTGATGTGAAAGCAGGAAGATCAGGAATTTGAAGCTAGGGTCAGGTCACTTTCAGCCACACAATGAGACCCTGTCTCCAAAAACTAAAGTAATAATAACAGCAACTCTATCTAATGTGAAATGTATATTTCTGTTGAGAATTGTTTCTTGAAATGAGAATAGCATGAGGCATTGAAGTTTACTTTTCAGAAGCTAACCTGGCTAGATAGGAATGGATAGGCGATAGATGAGATGGGCATCCCTCCCCCAGGGAATGAAAGAGAGAATGCCCAAGTGTCTCTGATTAACACTGTCCTTGGACATGCCAAAATTTGTGCAGTTTATGCACACATGAAAACATTTAGGTAGATGTCACTTTTCTTTTCCTTTATAAAAATTGTATACATTTCCGAGAACTTCCTAAGTAAGTATTATATGTATCTATATTATTTTCAGTCCTTCTGTCCCCCTCCAACTTCTTTCATGTCTCCTCTCTACTTCCTCCCAAATTCATGGCCTCTTCTTTACTTATTGGCACACACACACACACACACACACACACACACACACACACAGAGAGAGAGAGAGAGAGAGAGAGAGAGAGAGAGAGAGAGAGAGAGAGATGCACACACACATATGTTTCATATATAGGCACACACGTGTATATAAATGCAGCTTTTGACCCCAGTTAGTGTCGCTCATGGGCATATGTGTTTAGGGCTTATCTCTTAGGACTGGCTAACCTATCAGGGCTGGCTCCTCCCTGCAGAAGACTGATTCTCCCCCTCTCAGCAGTCATTAATTGACTGTAGCTCTGTATACAGGGGTGGGGCGATTCTGCAAGTCTTGTTTAGAAAATCATGCTGTTAAGATTTCATGGGTGTGCTGGGCACAGTTAGTGCATAACTTTCATCCCAGCATTTGGGAGGCAGAGAAGTTCGAGGCCAACTTGGTCTACAGAGTGAGTTCAGGAAAGCCAGGGCTACACAGAGAAACCCTGTCTTGAAAGAGAGAGAGAGAGAGAGAGAGAGAGAGAGAGAGAGAGAGAGAGAGAGAG
>CABHPP010143621.1:17040-43429 GCA_902168425.1 Peromyscus attwateri
GAGAGAGAGAGAGAGAGAGAGAGAGAGAGAGAGAGAGAGAGAGAGAGGAGATTTGGTGGGTGCAGCTCCCTGTCATATACAGAAGTTATTTCTCGGCAGCATACATGGTGGCCCTCTGGCACTTACAGTCTTTTCATTCCTCTTCCATGATGCTCCCTGTGCCTTAGATGAAGGGATTGTGTTGTAGATTTATCAGTTGATATGGGTACCCTAGAGTCAATTGTTCTCTGCATTTGGACTAGTTTTGGCTTTCTGTAATGGTCCTCATCTACTTTGAAAATAAACTTTTTTGATGAGTGGTGAGAGTTCCACTTCTCTGTGAGCAGAAGGATATGTATTTAGAATGTAATGATAAATTATACTGTTTTAGGAGAGTGGTAACAGTAGGTTCTCCTCTAGAGTCCATGCTCTCACCAGTGACAGGTAGCTGGCTATGTTCACAGTACTAGACATGATTTCCCTTTTATTGAGTGGGCCTTAGGTACATCTAGGCAGCTATTGGTTGCCCCTAAGATATAAGAACCACTATCGCATCCTTGGAGAGATGTTGCCATGCTAATCAATTGCTGTGGTTCATAGGGTTCACTGCTTGATAGGACTATTGATTGCTTCTCTTCCTTGACAGCTTGCATAGTACTTTCAGATACTATGAGAGCTAGTCCTCAAAGAGGAGGCTTCCAGGTCAGTTCCAACTTGATTCCTCTAAGGTGGATGATACCTGTATATGCCATCTACAAATAAATAAACATCTTAAGTTTGACAGGCCCTATTGGTGATAATAGATTCTCAGTATTAGTTAGACATGGATATGAATCCCAGATCTGGCATTTAATTGCTCTGTGGCCTTGAGGAATAGTTTTAAACTCTCTTCACACTAGTTTTTTTAAATCTATAGACATGGGGATTCCGGGTCCTCTTAAGGTTGTTCAAAAGTTTAAGTGAGATAACACACATGAGAAGTAATTCTCCCAGTACTGGTTATATAGTAAGTGCTCAAAATATATTATAGCTATAATTATCCAGTTTTCTGGAGCAGTCCTAATTTTAAAATATTCTGTTACATTTTCATTTCAGTCTATTTGTTATCATGCAAAAGTCCAAAATGTGATCACTGTTTTTCTTCAGCGTTTGAAGGAAGCTTTGTGTTTTTTTTTCAAGTAGCAAGATATAAAACAGCTTCTGTATGTACTTGATTTCAAACCCTCCACAAGTAAGAGATATCTTATTAAGACCCAAAGCATATGATAGCTATTATCAACAAACAGAAAATAACAAGTGTTGGGAAGGGTGTGGAGAAATTGGAATACTTGCACTCCTGGTGTGAATATGAAATGGTACAGCTGCAGTGGAACGCAGTATGGTGATTCCTTGGAGATTTCAAAATAGAATTACCATATGATCCAGCAATTCCACTTCTGGATGTGCATCACAAAGAATTGAAATGAAGATCTTGCAGTGATGGCTGCACTCGAATACTCATCGCTGCATTATCCACAGTAGCTAAAATGTCAAAGAAACTCGAGTGTTCATTGACAGATGAATAAAGAAAATGTGGTATGTCAATGTACAATGTATTACTTGACCTTTAAAAGGAAAAAAATATTGAAATATGCAACAACATGAATTAACCCGGAGGACACTGTACTGAAAAAGCTGGCCACACACACACACACACACACACACACACACACACACACACATATCCATATACTAGGGCTGGGAACATGGCTCAGTTGATAAAGTGCTTTATGTGAGAAACTGAGTTTAGATTCCCCAGCATCCATGTGAAAAGCTAGACATGGTATCAGGCACCTGTAAACCCATGGCTGGCAAGGCAGATTACAGATTTCTGGGGCATATTGTTCAGGCAGTCTAAACAACCAGTGAAAGACCTTATCTCACAAAATAAAGCAGAGACGCAATTAAAGGACATCCCACATTAATGTCTGGACTCTACATATGTGCAGACACACCCACACAAACACATACATACACTACATACATATACACATACCACTTCAAGAAAAACAAACAAAAACTTTATGAGTCCATTTCTATGGGGTACTTAGAATGATCAAATTCACAGAGACAGGAAATGTAATAAGTAGAGTGTTAGTTGCCAGGGATGGCAGAAGGAATAGGAGTTATTGTTGAATAACCCTCATTGTTTCAGTTCTTAAACATGAAGAGTTCTAGAGGCGGGTGGTATAATAGCTGCACACCAGTGTAGATATAGTATATATAGGTATATACCCATGAGCCGTTCAATTAAAAGCAGTTAAGATGATAAATTTTAGCTTGTACATATTTCAGTGCAATAAATATGTAGATAAGAAGGTGGCATACTGGGGAGTTGTACTTATGAAAAATGGGGTAAAGAATTGTGATCTTGATTCCAGAAGAACTCAAGAAGTAAAGTTTTGAGTTTTCCTTAGAAGTACATACATGTTCCTTGAGCATACTGACTTAGAAGCCTGCGTGGGAGAGTCCTGTCACTGGATGCTGCTGTTTATTTTCAGTCTGATTTAAGGTTTTGTTTAATTTAACACATAGGTGAGACTCAGATTATATATGGCCTTACACTGTTCACAATCATTTTTCTTAATTATCTAAATCTCATTATAATTTTATAAATGAAATGACCCATATTAAAATTATATTGTAATTGAATAGTTGCCAACATCAGTATTCAATCTGCAAGCTACAGCTGCCCTTTAACATTCATTACAATTAAATTCCACCTGTTCACAAATGGCAGCATGAAGAAACACTACAGAGTAAATTTTGTTCAGCAATCTATATGGCCATTAGAGTCAGCCAAGAGATATAGAAAATTATTAAAATATGTATATATTCAAATTACACTCTCAATATTCATCAACTCATAAGTTCTGGTTACTATTGTAAAATTTATTAGACCCATCTACTCCGTAGCATTTCTGAGATAATTAAGAACATAGAACAATGGGTCAGCAGGGGAGTTGCTTAAGATGACAATTTAAAATGGGTGTTTAGGGGGCTGAGGCAGGAGGATCGAAAGTTCAAGGACTGCCTGGGATACACATGAGACCTCATCTCAAAATCAATTGGTCAATTAATTAAAGATAAAATAGGTGTTTGAACCACAAATAAATCAATAAAATGGTGTCAACTATCTTGTTTTCCCCAGTATTTCTCCAAGTGTTACATGATGTGGTAGGTAGTTCATCAAGTGATCAACTCTTGCTAACGAGTCTGATGCCCAAAAAGGAATTGGGAGGTACTAGGAAGATGACCAGAAGTTCAAGGTCATCCTCAGCTACACAAAGAGCTCAAAGCCAATCTAGGTTACATGAGACCCTGTCTCAAAAAACAGTCAAACAAACTAACATGAAGCTTCAAAAAGGAAGGAAGGAAGGAAGGAAGGAAGGAAGGAAGGAAGGAAGGAAGGAAGGAAGGAAGAGAAAAGAAAAAGATAAGAGTCTGAACCCCTTAAGTCAACCCTAGGAGTTGCTTAAAGAAAGAAACTCTTCATTGTCAGTTTGGATTGGGAAACAAAATACTGCATACCACAGTGCTGTGCATCAGAAATTTGGTGTTTCTATTTTTATTACATTTTATATCTTCTAATACACTTTCCTATGAGTTGCGTGGTTTATAAAACTGAAGACAAAACACCAATTACCAAGAAGTGGAAAATGGTTTGTTGTCAAGCAAACAAAACAAAATAGGGAGAGGGTTAAATGTAATTTTATAAACCACATTCTCATGATTTAATTCATTTTACAATTATATACCTATTAGTGCTATCACATTTAAAGTGACAAAATAAATGAAGTAAGAAATCAGTAAGTCAAAATGTCAGTTTAGGATTTTCCTGTATTTGAAGGCAGTTAAACATAGTGTTCATGCCCATGGGCTCAGGTGTCAGCATCCAAAAGCTGAAATCTTGGTTCTTCCACTTACTAGTTATGTGATAATGATGGACTCATCTTGAACGTTGGGGCCTCCTATCTTAAAACAAGGAAAGAAAAAGGAGGGTGGAGAAGAAAGGAGAAGGAGAGAAGAGGAGGAGCCAACCTACAAGGATGAAATGACACAGGCATGTAAGGTGGTTAGTGTATGCAGAAACTGCTTAATACATGGTGAATGTTACTGTTATTAGTGCAGGTGGTGCATTATCTGTTTTGAATACAAATAGGTATACATTTTGATCAGCAATTCTGTCTGTCTACTTTCATTAAACAGAATTTGAGCAAATATTTTCAAGGGATGAGGCACTGGAATACAAGTCCTAAGTCACTTTAGGGAATCCACATCCCTCATATAGTGTGGTTGAGGAGACTAGCTGTGACACAATTAAAAGAATAATTGAACCAGTAAGATGGCTCAGTGGCTTGCTGCACACGTTTGGAGACCCAAGTTCCATCCCTGAAACCCATGTAAAAGTAGGAGAGAAGCCTGTCCACAGAATTTTACTCTTGTTCCCACATACTTGCTTTGGCACATGCACAAGTCATAGGTACACACACACACACACACACACACACACACACACACACACACACACTAATGAATAGTAATGAATTTTTATATTTTAGAAAAACAGTGGATTGTTAGAGTTGAAAAATCTGGCTTTGAGTCCCATCTCTGCTACGTAATGACTACTGGTATTGTCATGTGTGTGCAACTATGAAGAAATCATGTAACTTTGAGTTTTAATATCCTCATGGAAATGAGGGTACCTGCATCGTAGATCAGTGGTTAATGCTAGGAAAAAGATTGTCTGTTAAAGCATCCGGCATATATTAGGTATGCAGTGAAAGTTTGTTGACTCTGAATCACAGAGAAAATAATTCTGCAGAGATGTTAATACTTTATCATTGAGAATGCGGGCCCAAGTCGCTGCACAGCACCAGGATTGCCTCAAATTAGCTTCTGCCATTTCTTGTGAAAAGGTCAGTGTTGCTGTCATATCCACAAGGTTCCAGGACATAATTGTGTATGACTGCAAGGAGATTTTTTTTAAAGCAAATGATAAAGTTTGGCTTAGATGCCAGAACAAAACTTTCTCAAGAAAAAGATCTGAAATACTCCAAAGATGGTACTATTAATACCAACAGCAAGAATAATGGAAAAGAATATGGAAAGCAACAATAAACATCTTCTAGCAGCTTTTTGTTTATTTTGTTTTAAATAAAAAGTTATAGTCCAACTTCTTCTCTATTGATTATTGAACAACATTGCTATTCAGATTCACCCAGAATCTGTTTGACTGAAGTCTAACCGGGTTTAGTGTACATAAAATAAGATCGAATGTAGAAACAGGACATGGGAACAGCATGAAAATAAGATTGATGTACACATAGATTTTATTAGGTATTCTTTGTATTAACTGATATGTTTTATAGTAACACTCTGACAGGTATGAAACAAATTTTTCTATCTCTAGAAGCTCTTACTCAAATGTAGCAATTTCACATAAATGACACAGTACTATGTAAAGATCCATTACAGATCAGAATGACCAGGAAAAATGGATGAAGTATATATGTAGATTATCCTAACTACAATTAAAAATAATCAAATAGCCAATGAACCCATGCAAAAGTATTCAGTCTTATTAGTCTAGTCTTCCAGGAAATAAACAATTTTTTACCAATATGAGGTTCCCAAAGGTACTTTTAATAAGCTATTGGAAAGGCCCAGGAAAACCTGCAATCTTATACATTGTTAATACATATGTTTTCACATGTGTTGTGTGTATTGATATGCATCATATAGCATGATAGCAATTTATATTTATTCAATGAATGAACAAATTTGTTGTAGCCTTTTGAATACATTTGAGACATCCAGAAAATTCTTAATGACAAAAATATATTCAAAACTTGAAGATAGAATTTACAGACTACTATTTTTGTGAAATGCACAGAAAATTCATGCAATTCATTATTGCTAGTTTTTAAATTTTATTCTAGTAACTGTTTTTGGTGACTTTCTTGGTACAGGGTTCTGAATTCATTAAAAAGAAAACTACCGGGGAATCTATATAATCTACCAATCTTATTATTATTGGTTCCCAACCTTCTGGAAGTTTATTATACCCTGCTATTATTAGCTTACTTTTATGTCATTTCTTCTCTTCCTTCAAATTGTGTATGGCATATATTTTTTAAACATTCAAAGACCTCATGTTTAATTTTGTTTTGAGAAGTGTTCAGAAAGATCACGGTGCTCCTTAGGATAATTGTACCCACCCCGGAGGGAGGCAAATTTAAATGCCTCCTTTGAAGCATCCGTATGATATTTCTCAATAGCTTTTCACTAGTTCTGTAATACATTCTTTTCACAATGTGAACAGATCTTTTCCATCAATAAGGAAAGTGTAATTTTGTTAATGATAGGTAAGCACCTTATTATCTGTATTTGGCAGGCTTAGACATATTGCTGTCTTTTGGAGAAAGACAGCTGTTTCCAGATGTCATTAAAGCAGGCATTACTACTGACAAAGCTTTCTCACAAAGTATCTGACAACAGTTCTGTCCGCTGTCAGAGCTGCTTGTACCAAAAATTCTGTGGGAGTTAGGGCCCTGTGATTTCTAATTGCTGACTGCTTTGATTACAACCTCCTGTTCAGAAACTACAGTGAGTGACATTTTCATCTAGTCACATGACTCCATTCATTCATTTTCTTCTCTTATACTGATTTTGCCTCAGCATTCTCATACTCATGAACTTTGTGAATGCTTGCCTGAAATTCTCACACCCCTATCAGTAGCACACCGATAATCTAGGCCTGTTGGAAAGGAACCCAATCTATTTTGCTTATTCTTGAATACAAACCTTAAATGGTCCTTTGTGGGTTTCTTTATGAAAATGTAACCATTTTGAATGCATGATTATCATTTTTTTTGGCATTTCTCAAATGTATGGCCCAATTTCTCATCCAACAGAGTGATTTTATTGTAACTCTTCAGCATAAAAAGTTATTATAGTAGTTTCTTGATACAAAAGATCAGTTGCTATAGTGACTTAAAGTGTTTTGTCCCTGGACTGAGTTACTTCTGTACTTAGTAGCTCTTTCTTGAACTTTTTATTTCCACTACAACTCTCTTTTTTATTTAGTCACACAATAGGAGAACTTACCAGGAAAAAATGTAAATGCTAGTAGTAATTTGGGTAACTTGTTTAGCTTTCTTTTGTATCCCTACACCATAGAATTCAATAAACTATGCGTCATCTATGCAAATTATGAGTCTATCTTAAACTGCATGTCGATATACTATATTGTTAAATACAAGCTTGGGAAGTAAAGAGCACTATAATTGGCATTTTATAATCCTACTCATGCTACTATTCTGAGAATGATGATTGCAGATTTTTGAAAACCAAACCATGGGTATGTCTATTTTATAGATTGCTGAACAGATGCTAAGGAGAAAAAGATCAATTTTTATAGATTCAAATGCAAAGATGTTAGATACACTATTGTGGCAGAACTGCAAAATCACAGAAAATTATATGGTAAGGTATAATTTATATATGAAAATATAAATGCATGTGTTCTTATGTATAAATTCATGTGTATGTATATGCAAAGAAAAGGTCTATGCGTATATAACACAAACTTACTTTTATTGCTGTTATCCTTGGCAAAGGAAGGGACAAAGGGTCAGGGATGGGTATGTCAAGAGTTTTACCTTTCACTATACTGCTCTATAAAGCTTGACTTTTCTATGGGTATGTATTAATTTTATAAATATGGAAACAATCTTCTTTAACTGGAGTTCCTTATTAAATTTGTCCTTTACATGCCCACTCCCAAGGCTAGATCAGGGAATTTCAATGCAACAGCAATAATACTTGCCCAGTCATTCAGGCTTTGCATAGAAATGATCTGATTGATTACTTCTAATAACCTTGTAAAGTAGGTTCTGCTCCATATTTACAATGAAAAGGCCAACGGTCCAAGAGATTAACTTGTTGGAGACTATGGGTCTATTAGTCTGATCAGGGTGTTGTAGAAAGACTACAATGGACTGGACCATATAAAAGCCACATTTTTTTTCTCTCAGCTCCAAAAGCTGAGAAGTTTAAGATTTAAGTCAAGTTGTCCATGTGGTTAGTTTCTAATAAGAACCTTTTTCCTATTTCCTCTCTTGGAAAGTCCAATTACCTCCAAAACCCAGTTACCTTCTAAAAGGCTTGTCTCTGTGTTTGAATGTGACCATATTGGAAATTACAAACTCAATATGAACTTTTGGAAGATACAAATCCCAAGTCCATACCAGCTAAATAGAGTTTTTGACCTGATTTATCCAGCTGGCTTTTATACCATGTTTTTGTTATTGAACATCACATCATAGCCTAATAGTGAGTACAATACAGTTTTCTATGGTATCAGTTTTCTATCTGTCCTGTATTGTGATGGTTAATTTTGGTGTACCTTGACTGCATTGAGAAGCACCTAAGAGATTAGTAAAGGGTGCTCTCTGGGTGTCTGTGAATTAATCTAGAAATGGTTAACTGAGGGAGGAAATTCAACTGAGAATGTGGGCGGTATGACCCCAAAGGCTGGAGGCCCAAAGGGCGAAACACTAGTATGCTAGTGTAGACATTCTCTTGTCTACTTCCTGGCTGCCATACTGTCGTCTTCCCTGCTCCATCACATTCCCTATATCCTTTCCAGCCATAGTGTTTACTGTTGTTTTTAAAGAACATTTTTATTTTGATTGTATTGACCCCTCCCCCAACAGTAGAAGAGGGGGTAGAAAGATTATTCCCTGTTTTAAGGAGACAGCAAGTGAGAGCAGGAGAAACAGAAAAAGTCAGGGAAAACTGTGACTGCAGTCAGAAGAAAAGAAAGACTACCGATTTTAGAGAAGGACAGAGATCTGGGATGTGTGGGAGGGTGGGAGGAATAAGGTCTCAGCATGCAGTGCAGACTGACTTTCTATCTGTGACCTTTCTGCCTCTGCCTTCCAATGTATTTGGGAAATGTGGTAGTTGGAATGTAATTGGTCCCCATAAACTCATAGGGAGTGGCACTATTAGGAGGTGTAGCTTTGTTAGGGTAGGTGTGGCCTTGTGGAGGAAATGTGTCACTGTAGGGGTGGGCTTGGAGGTCTCTTTTGCTCAAGCTCAGTGTGCCACCCAGTTCACTTCCTGTTGCCTGCCGGTCAAGATGAAAGACTTTCAGCCACAGCACCATGTATGCCTACACATTGCCGTGTCCCACCATGATGATAACGGACTGAACCCCTGAAACTGTAAGCCACCTCATTAAATGCTTTCCCTTAGAAGAGTTGCTGTGGTCATGGTGTCTCTTCACAGCAATAGAAACCCTAACTGAGACAGAAAACATATTTTCAATAAGGACCTAAAATACATGAAAAATTTAAGCAACTCTATCACAAGAAAACAACCCAACAAAATGGACAAATGAGCCAAACAGATATATTTTTCAAGAAATCTGAAAAAAATCCAACAGCATTGATCATCATGGAAATGCAGACTAATCCTACAATGACACACTACCTACACCTGTTAGAATGGCTACTATTAAAGATAGCAAATGTTGAGAATGTTCAGAAATGGAAACCTCTGCACACTGTTGGTGGGAATATAAACCACTCTAGTCACTCCAGAAAATAGTATAGATAGGCTTATATAATAAAAAAAATGGAACTGCCATATGACCTGTCCTTCTGTGTATATGTATAGCTATATATATATATATATATATATATAGCATATTGTATATACACATTTATGTATCTATGGATACATAGATACATATGTGCATATATGTACATGGAAAACAAAGAAATTGAAATCGATATATCAAAGAGATATATGTACACTCATGTTCATCTCAGCATTATTGCTAAAATATGTGGGCAACTTAAATGCTCATAAATGGATGAATAGATAAAGAAAACATGGTACATATACACAATGGGATACTATGTTGTAGCCTTAAGAATGATGAAATTCTGTCATTTGTGACAATGTGAGTGGAAATAGAGTACATTATGCTGTATGAAATAAGTTAGAAACAGAAAGACAAATATTTCATGGTCTCTCTTATATGTGAAATCTAAAAAAAAATCAATCTCATAAAAACACAGAGTAGAAAAATATTATCCAAGGCTTGTGGGGACAGATAGAGAAAGGAATCAGAAGGAAAAACCAAATCAGTTCTTCTTGAATTTTGAGTCTGTAATCCCATTTATATATTAAAAGTTTGCACTAAATATTAAAATCAGGATAACATGTCTTTTAAAGACAGTTTTTTCAAAAGTTTTCATTTCTTTGACTTTGAAGGATTTTGAAAATAGAAAAATGAGAACTGGGTATGTAGCTGTTAGTATATATTCATTATCATAGGTCACACTGAAATGAAATAAGTCTACTTTTGAAAGATTTAAATAAAAATCTACTTAAAAGTTTGAGACATTCTCAGGAGGCAGAGGCAGGTGGATATGTGTGAATTAGAGGTGAGCCTGGTTTACATAGTGAGTTTCAGGATAGCCAAAGCTACACAGTGAGACCCATCTGAAAAACATTGATATAGTACAGGAGAAAACAGCCTATAGTTTTGGTCGACCACCAATGTAGGAGTGTTAAAGCTATTTTACATGTGTACACAGAGTGGGGTAAAGTAGTGGCTTTATAAATTATGGCTTTTTACACTCTTTTTGTTTTCCACTGTTCTTTTCAAATTTCTTTGTTTTCATTTGATTTGATTAGGGACATGTGAGAGATGAATCCTTTGATGTAAAATATAAGAACATTCATTAATGGCAGTAATCATGGCCAGTTTTTGCCAACAAACAATTAGCTTTGACAACAGACGTGGTAAACCAAAAATAATTAAATTATTTGGTAACCATTTTTTCTTGCTTCAGACTCAAATAGTAATTGATCCAGTCATTAAATATAGTTGGATTTTCAAAGAATGGAAACATTTTCATTCTTCCTGAGAACAATCCTCCAATTGTTGTGTCTATGTAACCATAGGAGAGAAGCCTTTTGTGATTGATGCATGGGGGAGAAACACTATGTTCTCATCTGGTGAGCATAGGTATGTTTCCACACATCTACTTTGTGCCTCTTGGATTCTTCTTGACGCTCACTTTGCAGTCTTTCTCATTGCCACACTCACTTTGATAAGCTAGAGAAAGCAGTTGCCTAGCCTTCCATCTCTGTATTGGAAATTTATTTCAATTGGAGGACCAATTTAGGGAAAATGTAACCATGTGCACTTTGAAAAGATTTATTTCTTTGACTTTTTATAAAAGCTGTATTTTTGTGTGTTGAAAAGCCATTTATTTTTAAAATTTTTATTAAATTCAAATTTACATGATGAGAACTAATGAAAGATGAAAGGCATCAAAATCAGAATGAAATGCAATGGAAATTGTTAAATGTGTAGAAATGTGCAAAAACAGAATTCCATTTAATGACAAATACATGATTTGATGTTTACTCTAGTCTTAGTGCAACCCGCCGTCTTTAAGGCATTAGCAGACATACTGAAATCTGTGGTGTACTAAGAGCTGCTGATCTTTTTTCATATTTTTTTAAACATGGGCATAAACATCAAATGGAGTATAAAATGTGGAGTGTTCTCAATTTACTGGCCCTAGGAATATTTTTACACCTGTTAAGGTTAGAAAGGGCAAATTGAGAAAACAGGGGAATAGTGGATGGGCACTGTGGCTGGCAAAATCAAGCCCCATAATCATAGCAGTCATTAACGATAAGTGCTAACATTTTTTAAAGTGCTTACCATGTGCAAGGTCCTAAGGAAAATGCCTTACATCCATTTCCTCCTTTGATCTTGCCTGACAACTACCTGTGGGGTCTCATTTTACAGACCAGAGGAGGGTTTGTGTGTGGTCACCCAGTTGCTCTTTGACTTTCAAACTCTCTTTCACTTGATTGTAGAGATATTGCTCTTAAGTATAAGGCTATGCTGCCTGTATTTGTTTTCAGAGATTTTGGAATTTATGGCTGGCTGTCCTTACAATGCACTCTACTGAGCTCTGAAAAAGGCTAAAGAATGGAGAAGACATTTTGTAGGCTGGAAGCCCAGTGTCCTTCAAGATATATAGGCTAGGTTAAGAAGATTTGCCTCTAGAACTTGGAAAGTTGTCACCACTGGGGAGCAACTCAGAGCTTATGTGGCTCAAGGAGGCATGCCAGTCAAGGTGGTGGAATGATCAACACTTTTTGATCTTTTAACAACTCCCTGGAAATTGGTACTACTGTTATCCTTATAATACATACAATATAACTAAAGTTCTGCGGGATTAATTTACATGTCAGAGTTTGTACATCTGGTAAGAACCAGAGTGAGGCTTTGAATCTAAGCAGTCAGGATACAGTGGCTCTGTTATACTGCCTCTTGGTATAGAAGCTTGAATTTCCTCTCTCTTGTGCTTTTCCTTATCAGCTACCCCTTAGCAAGTGTACTGTGCTAGCAAATCTCCCCATACCCCTCAGCTTGTATTTAAGTAGTGACTTCCAATTTGATTTCTTCGGTGTTCTAGAGCTCCTTTGTCCAATCTTTCATCTTGACTCATTTGACATTACTTATGACAAACGCTATCTTTTCACATCCCTACTATTTTTTTTCCATAAATTATCCTATTTTAACGGGGGATGTGTCTTCATCAATATTCTATTACTGTGAAGAGACCCCATGTCCATGGCAACTCTTATAAAGGAAAACATTTAATTGGGGGTAGTTTACAGTTTCAGAGGTTTAGTATATTTTATCATCATCAGGGGAAGCATGGTAGCAGTCAGGCAGATATGGTGCTGGAAAGGAGCTGAGAGGTCTACATCTGGACCAGCAGGCAGCAAGAAGAGAGACTGAGACACACTGGCCCTGGCTTGAACATCTGAGAACTCAAAGCCCACCCCAGTGACACAATTCCTCCAACAAAGCCACACTTCCTAATCCTTTTCAAGTAGTGCCACTCTCTAGTGACTAAACATTGAAATATATGGGCCTATAGAGGCCATTCCTATTCATATGAATGAGATACTGGATTTGGAAAATAGCTGTGAGAATGGAAAGGAAATGCTGGATGAAAATGTATTATGAAGAAAGACTTGACAGGATTTTGTCTTGGAATGACTAAAGAGTTGCAAGATAGAGAGTATCTGGAAGCTGTAGACCTCTTCTGTTCTTTGAAGCATCCATTCTCATGGCTTAAAATACTATTTGTATGCTAATGACTAATTCCAGATTTGCATCTCAATATTATACTTAGGCCACACTTTCATGTCCAACTACCTGCCTTTTATGTACATATGATGCCTGATAAGCATCTAACATCTCATACCCCAAATTGAATGCTTGGTTTCCTGACTCCACTAGCCAAGCCTGATCCTCAGTCTTCTCATTGAATACTGACATTATCCTTCCAGTTGCTCAGGCAGAAGACCCAGGAGCTACCCTCAATTTTTCTTTTTCTTTCACATCCTTCATTTATTTTATTGGCAAATCTGGGTTTTTGCCTTAGACTATATCTAGAACGTTATCATTATCATAATTTCCATTGCTACTATCCTGATTCGTGTCACATAACCGATCTCTTGGAGTGTATTATACTAGCCTTCCACGTGTTTTTCATCTATCTGTCTTTGCTACTCTCATCAAAGTCTATTATTTCTTTATTGGCTTTAGGAACCAGATGGATTTTGTTATATGAAAGTCATATCATGTCACTTTTCTGCTCAGCACTCCTCCAATGGCTCCCATTTCACACATAGTGATAACACATCTCCTTGCAATGACCCATAATAATATATATAACATGCATCATGATGTAACTCATTCGCTTACATCCTTTAGGAGTTAAATGAAATATCCCTGACTGTCATATCTGAATTGACAAGTGCTTCCTGCTCCATTGTCTAATCACCTTTCTGTTTTCTTTATATTTTATATAATTTTCTATTCTTTATCTCACTCAGCTTCTGCTGGAAGAAGGACCACCAAGTGTTTTGTTTTGTTTTTGTAAAAAAGCAGATAGTAAATATTTCAGGCTTTGTGAGCATCCAGTCTCTAATTTAACTGCTTGACGTTGTCATTGATACACAAAAACATCCACAAATAATGTATGTGAGAATGACATGTCTGTGTTTCAATAAAACTGTGTTTACTCTAATAGGTAGCAGGCCAGATTCAAATGTTGGGAGCTAGTGTGTTGACTCTTACTACAGTATTAACTCCAGGAAGGCAAAAGAGTTTTGCATACTAACACATCAACAAATATTGAGAACAGTGCCATCACATAGTATGCACCTAATAGATTATTGAAATTAGCAAATTAATGGGAGGCTGGAGACCTGTAGAATCAAAAGAATTATACTAGCACCATTGATAGCACATAATCTTTTTTTTATCTTAAAATTCTTTTTTTTTTTGATAGCACATAATCTTGAGCAAGAATGGCTTTGGTTAGATTTAGCGCATATCCGTTCTCCTTCCTGTCAACCCCTCTCATCTCTACCCTACTACTTAAGCATGTTCTGTGAAGTAAATAAAAGTTGTTTTCATTGCCAAATGCAACTCTCCTGGTGTGTGAAATTTCATTTGACTTTCTTTAATGTTGTCATTTGTCTGCTCAGACTCAGACTCTCTAATAACCATAATAACTCAAATAGTCTGCACTAAAACCAGAATGCTGAAAGCATTTTTAAAATTAATTTCAAGCAAGTGTTAGCAATAGCTCCTATTGACAACTCTACAGTTTTTAACACTTTGGCACATTTTGGAGGACTTTCAGAAGTTAAGCAACTGTTACTATTATGATATGAGGTGTTGTTTTCCTTCCACGCATTTGATGTGAATGGTTTGTTCTGATAAATTTTAGCTTTCAAGTACTCCCAACAGTAGGGAACACGGGGTAGGAACTATGTCAAGTTAAGTATTTATTGGTTATTCTTGACTAATTTCTAATCTTTCCCTAGATCTCTTTTATGCCTTCCTGTTGAAAAGTCACATCAGACATACAGTCTTTCACATGTTGTTAGCATCTCCTGAGCACTCACTATGTGTGTGTGGGTGTGCTGAGGGCTCGTATTTAATTCTTATTAAGCATCTAGGTGGAAGGGCCTATTATTACAATTATTTTACAAATGAGTGCTGTGAGGTGCCAAAAACAGAAATATTTCGCTTAAGCCTGCACACCAGCCAATTAAGGAATTTTCTATTTGCAAACAAATTGTTAGAAAAGTGGGCATAGAACTATGAATTTGATGTTCTGAAAAAATAAAATGGCAACTGTGGACTAGAGACTTGAACGGAAATGACCCTGAATTTCAAACTTAATGGTAGCAAGTAGGCAGGAGCATGCAACTGCGAGGGACTTCAGATGATTATAAAAACTTCCCCCATGGAAATGGGATAAGCTGCCCACAGAAAAATGGTTACTGATTAGGAACCTCCCTATACATCAATAAACAACATTGCTTAAAATAATCAGTGGGAAACACCTTTGGAAGGGCTAAGAAAGACGTCATATCATGACATGTGCAAACAAGTTACTTGCCCTTGTAGAAACAAACATAAAAAATAATTAGAAGGAGAAGTTGTCTGTCTTCATCTGTGCCCTGACTTGCTGATGCATTTACCACCTTTTTGATTGGGGGATGGGTAGTTGTGTCAGACTGCATAAACTGTATGACTCCATCTTTTCAGATCATTTCACACCCTATACCATCTCTTCAGGCATCAGTAACAACAGCCACCATGTAATGAGAACCTACTCCGAGACAAGCAATTTATATGAATTATCTTATTTCATCATCACAGTTAGCCTCTGATTTCACAGGCGTTTATTAGGAGTCCCAGTTTCTGATGAGTGAACTGAAGCCCAGAGAAGTTATGTGAGTCACCAAAGCAACTAAACTGACATGGGAGTTATATGAGTTTTCTGTGACTGCTATAACAAAGGACTCCAAACTTAATGGCTGAAAACAATAGCAATTTACTCCCCCACAGTTCAAGAGGCTAGAAATCCAAGATCAAGGTGTTGGTGGAGGTGTTGAGTGTCTAAAACAGTGGTTGACCTGTGGGTCACGAACAAAGCATTCACAGGGGTGGCATATCAGGTATCCTGCATATCAGATATTTACATTAAGATTCATAACAGCAAAATTACAGTTATGAAGTAGCAACGAAATAACTTTATGGTAGGGGTCACCACAGCATGAGGAATTGTATTAAAGTGTTGCAGCATGAGGAAGGTTGAGAATCAGTGCTCTAAAGACCCAAGGAGGCTTCTGTTCCTTGCCTTTTCCTAACTTTTGGTGGCCCCAATATTGCTTGGCTGGGGCAACGTCTGCCTCCATTTTCACAAGCCCTCTCTTTGTATCTCTGTCCTTTCTCTCATGAGGATACCCATTGAATTTAAGGCCTACTCTAATTTAGAATAGTACCAATACAGATTCTTACTGTAACTGTATCTACAAAGATGCCTATTCCAAGTATCACCACATCCACATTCTCAAGTTCAAACAGGGCATATCTTTTGGGAAACACCCTTCAACCCAGTACAAGTCACCTAGACAAGGTTCTAGTCAATACTTATTTGTCTGTAAGATTTTGGGCTCTCCACTAGAGTAGGCTGCCTCTACCAAACAACCTTTTGTGATTATTTGGCTTCCTTGGTAGATTTTCTACAGTGAAGATTGGCATGAGTGAGCTTTATGGTTAATCACCAAGATGAATTAATAAGCTGGTATTTGGCTTCTAATATATTGCTGCAAGTCTTTATATTGTATTCAGCTTGTCTTCCAGAGTCTAGTCATTTCCTGACTAAAACAACATTTAATTTGGAACCTGGAAAACCGGGGATTGATTCCTGTATAAAGACCAATATCACTTTGGGGTATGGACATCCCAAAGACCCCCAGCCATGCCCATGTCTTTAGTATATAATTGGCTGTGAACTGGTGATATATCACAAATTCTTGAGGACATTTCTAATCATTCAAGATTCACAGGACTTTCATGTCCACCTCTGTGTTATATACCAGAAAGATTCCTCCTAGCACCTGTGCTGTACACTTCCAGACCTAGATAGCTACATCAACTTACAGGAAAGATTTCTCCAGGCATGAATTATCACCTTAAGATGAAGATTCTCTAAAAAAAAGTGGAAATAGAGAAACAGGATTTCCTATGCCTTTGAGTTGGCATGAGTGCAGAGCAATTGCACCCTGACCATTTGAAACTGCCCACCCAACACCTTGACTATGAAGAGAATATTCTTAGAGATATGCCTCTCCAAATGTAATCAATTCCACAGGGTACCAACTAGGGAACTTGTTTAAAATGTCAGCTCCCTAATCTTAATGACAGATTCATCGAATTAGTTATTTCTAAAGATGGGGTCTAAGAATCTGCTCTTAAGAGCAAGTATCTCAAGTAATTCTGATATATATTTGAGTTTGAGAGTCATTGCATTCTAGCGAAATCAGGCTTCCATGACATTGAAACACAGATCCAACTCCAAATGTTCATTTACAATTTTAGTCAATAACAATGATAGTATTATATTGCGGCATCATGAAGTGTAGGCTTTAGTTCATATGATTATCATTCCATGTGGTTTTATTTAAATCAAAGCAAAAGCAGTTATGGCAAGATTTCTTAATCTCACTCTCCTAAAGCAATGTATGTAATAACTTTTGAGAGAACTACAATAACCACTCCCTAATATCTTGAATTAATCTCTAAGGTCTCTTTCCACTCCAACATTCTGATTCCAGAAATGTTACTGGGGCTTCAAATATGTTTGTAACAAGCACGTTGCTTGTTGCAGAAGAGATGTATTTCCCTTCTGGGTAACGAGCTTCTTAAAAGGAGAATGTTTTCTCATAACATATTCTTTCTTCAGTACTTTGAAGAGTAAGACAATATATGCACTATGCCAAACATCGTGTGCCTAATACAAGGATGTGGTTAATAAATGTTCATGCTGCCTCTGCTACACCACTACAAGGATATCTCTTGAATTATTGAAAATATAAAATTGGAGAACTGCCTCTGAATGAAAACTAGGGAATCAGCTGCATCGACAATATTGTGTTTATCTGACTTTAGGCAAACAAGATAGAACCCAAATCTCTGTATTCTGGCTCAGCAACAGAATAATGAGTTAGTCTGGGAAAGGCATGGGTGGCTGATACACATTTGCTTTAGAATGTGTATCAGACTGAGCAAATGTCTTGTCCCAAAACTGTTTCTAATTCCCCAATGTGCTTTCCAAATTAGCATTTCTCAGAGTGCATTCCATGTAATACTAGTCTCTGGGAATGGACCTTGATAGTTTTTACAGAAAAGAGCTCTGTGAACAAGCAATGTTGTCAACCATTGCATGAGTCAATATGTTTTCCCAGCTGCCAGAATATTTGGAGTCCTTACTATGTTAACAGGTAATATGAACCTTCTGGAAGTGGCTGGAGCATACAGGGTTTTTAAATTTTGCTTTTTCCTTCGGTCCCAAGGATGGTGGTCAGGGACTGGTTTGAGAAACACAGTTATGAGAAAACTGCTGTAAGTGACTCCTATTTGTTAAGAAATATGGATGCTTCTCAGCCATAAATGATGAAAGTTGACAAGAAATGAACTGCTTACTGGGCTCTAGAGTACTGTCCTTCAGTCTCCTAGTAGCTCCACCTTCTTCTTTGCCCAGCTCAGATTCCTTGTCCATCACTGTAGTCACTTTGGCATCCCCCTTAGACCGCACCGGCCTCTCTGCCTTCATATGAGAATGACCTTGCTTTCTGTCTCACTGGGAAAGCAGAAGCAGTCAGAAAAGAATTATCACCACCTTACCTGCCACTGGCCTTATATCTGTATTGCAAGCTCTGCCTCTTCTCTTGTCACCATGTGGATCCCTCTGCTTGCAGACTACACACCCCTCCCCCCTTTTTCTTATCGAATCAAGGCCATTGGGCTAATCACTTGACCACCAATGAAATCAATACATTTTATTTTATTTAATCAATATCTTAACTGATAATGAGAAACAAGATTTTAAAAAACTGTTCTCAAAGAAGCTCCATTTCTCTTCTGAAAGCAAAAAATGCTGGAAGAAGTTTTCTCAGCTCGCTAGTCCCCAAGTTCTCTTCTGTTTTCTTCTTTGGAACTCCAGCCAATTAGACATATGTCATCATCAGTTTACACTGAGAATTCACACCCAGGCTAACAATAACTCCTTAGTGCTAAATCCAGTGGTCATTTTACTACTTTTATTTTATTCGCTCCAGTCATAGCTCTTGATACCATTGCTTCCTCCTTCCGTGAAACACCGATTTCCCCCTGTGCACTTGAATTTTGGAACACCACACATTTTAGGCTTCCCTCCCACCTCAGTAACTGGTCTGCTGTAGTATACTGTACAGGCTAAATAAATAACAAATATGTTTGACTTGATTCAAACATCATATGATGCATGTTATCTGAATGCATGTTGGGGAAGATATGAGAGAAGTTGAAGGGGGAAATGGTGGGTAGATATGATCATATTTCATTCTATACATGTAAGATATCCTTGAAATATATTTTTTAACTCAATTTAAAATCTTTGGTTTGGTTTGGTTTTCTTGTTTGTTTTGAGACAGGATGTCACTGTGTAGCCCTGGTTGTCCTGGAACTTGCTCTGTAGACCAGGCTGGCCTCAGACTCAGAGATCTGCCTGCCTCTGTCTCCTGAGTGCTGGAATTAAAGGCGTGTGCCATCACTGCCCAATGCAATTTAAAATCTCTTTAAAAATGTTTTCTCCAAGACAACGTGAATATTTTCCTTTATGTCTGCATTATCAAGTCATTTTTATTCATCCTTCTAGTTGTTTTTCATCCTTCTAGAAATTTTATTCATCCTTCTAGAAATCCTTGGAGTATTTCTCATTTCCTCCATCTATCAACACTTTTGTTTGTGCTGCATCTTAAAAAGAATATTTAGATTTTGAGTTTGTTACCACATTCACCATTGTTATCTTAGTGCAAGCCAGTTCACTTCTTACTTGGATCATCAGAAATCCATTATCTACGTGAACCAGGTCATATTTTGCTTCTGTTCAAGCCTCTCCATGGCTTTTTGTTTGTGTACAGTAAAAGTCAAAGTCCTTAGAATGATCAGCAGATGATACCTTTTTTGATATGCAGATGATACCTTTTTTTATATGCCTTCTTTTCCAGTTGTCTCCCTGACATCATTGCCTACTACTTCCCCCCTTGATTACTCTAACCTATTCTCTGACACACACACCCAAATTCCCAGAGGGCCTGCCTTCAGTGCTCCCTATAACTGGAATGTTGTTGCACTACAGAACCATAGGCTTCCTGAGTGCTCTCAGCTATCTGAGCGAATGATACCTTATCATTGAGATCTCCTTGACCACCGTATCATAAGGTCACCATCCTCTACATATTCCCTACACGTTAATCATTTTTAGTTTTTCTGAGACAGTTATTACCACACACATTAAATTTTATATTCTCATTATCTATCTCCTCCCACTACGCTTCAGGAAGGCAGGAGTTTTATGCTGTCACTTCTACATCCCCAGCACCTAGCACAGTACTTACCACATGATAGAGGCTGGGTAAAAATCTGGTCCATTGATAAAGAATGATTGGAAGTGCAGTGGAGGTTCTAGTATTCCTGGTATCTTTGGGGGACACAGGTGTTCCTTGTCGTACACTGAGTGCTTAATATCAAAACTAACCCAGAAATGGGAACATCACAGGACTCTAGCACAGTAAATACGAAGCTGCACATAAAGCTACTTCTCCAACTCACTGTCAAAACTGTCTTGGAAGTGTTCTCAGAGAGAACCATTCCTGCAGAGAAAAAGATGACATGCAAAACTGATAAAGTTTATGAGGAAACATACTAGAGTAAGAGTGAGTTGCTGTGTACATCACATGAAAGAATTTAGTTCCAATGAACTACATGTGATACAGTAATAGGAAAAGATGTTAAGATATTATATCTTTCAAGACCTGAAGTGGAACACAGTACAAGAAAGGAACCCATGTGTTTGTGGTCATGTCTACCACAGAAATATTGTAAAAATGAGGAATATATACAGTATGTGATAACCACAGGAAGACCTTAGCACTCATGAAATTGAAATGATTTTAAATTAAAAAAAAATGTCAGTTGTCAGGTTAGACTACAAATATGATCCAAGTTAAGAGAAAATGAGAAAATGAGTAAAATCCTAAATTGAGCTGAGATGATCATAGAATATAACATAGCATAGCATTGTTAAACAGTAAATGTTAATGAGAACATGGACAACACACATAAACTCAATGAAATCTAAAGGATGAAACAGAAAGAGGTAATGTTCCCAGAGAAATGGCTAGCGGTTTTCCAGAATGGTTAAAAGTATGCATCAGGTCCTAATTAGAATAAATGAAGATAAATCAATACCCTGTGCATGCATCATGTATAACTGCAGAAAAAAAGGAAAATACTGACGCATGCTAGAGACAAACGATGATGTAAAGTATTTCTGTAGGACTGATTATTTAAAATGGAATCTCTGGAACAAGGAATACAAACATCAATGCAATGAATGTGTTTAAAATGTGAATGAATCAGGGGTTTTAAGAGTATTTCTCTCAGTCTAAGTACGTATTTGTTTTTGTACAGTGTGGGATGACACCCCCCCCCAGCAATCCATTCATTTATATGTTTGCAGCTGCATTACCACTATTGATTCATATTGAACACGAGGCCAATTAAAATCCCCAGGCCTTTTTCAAATGAAAGGCTGTCAAATGAGGTCCTCTTCAGTATGGACCTAGGCAATTAAAGTTGAAAATACAAATGCAGAACTATCCAGATATTGGTGTGATCCTTGAAAGCTGAAGTCATTTTTAAAAAGTTCCCTAAAGGAAATAGGACTTAGGCTGCTGCATAGAAGTTATTTTAAAATGAGGATACAAAGGGGGGCTTCTACATTTGTGGGGTGGAGGCTAGGTGTGATGAGGTATATGAGCCAGTCATAGGACAGGAGAGGAGCATGGAGTAGATATGAGGAGGGTAGAGATATGTGAAGGGTAAAAAGATATCACTTCAAGAGCAGGGTGACACCCCAGGAGACAGCAACACAGGTTTCTAGTCCTCCTGCTTCTGGGGTACTAGACAGATTGTCCAGCTACTGTGTGGCTCAGCTAATAGTCCAGGGGCACTGGAGTGATTTGATGCATCACCTGTCCAACAAATACTGTGTATAATAAAACCTGAACTGGAAACTAAAAAGGGTGTTCTAGCAGTGTAGTCCAATAGCAAATTCAAGATTATTGACAATTTGTTTCTCTTTCTTTCTCTTTTTTTCTTTGCTTTGCTTTCAACCTAAGTGGAAAGTATAAGAAAGGAACATGTTGAATACAGATTGGAAGAGTGGAATATGCATCATAGTGAGCATAAGCAAACCTTAGCTCTAGTCTTAGTGCTATCTCCTACAAACCATTCAACTTTGTACAGTTTCCTCATCTGAAAGCATACTAATCTGAGAGCATACTAGAAAGTGAGCCCTACAGGTTAGAACTAGGTCTGTTTTTTTTTCCTTTACAGTAATGTATCCTTAGTTCCAAGTATAAGGTCTTGCATACAGTCAGGGCTCAGCAAATATTCATTAAATACATAAATGAATGAATGAACTGATGCCAGTTCTGCCTCATGCATAAAGTTACTGTGACCTTCAAATGAAATTAGACATGAGAAAATATTACAGGAAATGAAAACACTAAGCAACCCTTCAGTAAAGTACTACATGTACTACTGAGAATTATTTTTCAAGTTAAATTATGAGGTCATTTGCAATCCTTTAAGGGTGAAATGGTAAGTGGAACAATACTTTCAAGTCTTTTTTAGCATGGAAAATAACAAGAATGCTGAAATTTTAAGACACTTCAAGTGAGGTAAGAAACACATCAGGAACTGTTCTTTCATTGTTACCCATTGATCTAATGTTAGGGCTCACAATGATGTTAATTCTAGAGTTACCACACACTGACCACACAAAATGTGTTAGGTTTATCTTTTTGTTTTGTTTTGTTTTAATGTCTTAGCCAGGCATGGTGGCGCACTTGGGAGGCAGAAGTAGGCGGATCTCTGGAGTTCGAGGCCAGCCTGGTCTACAGAGCGAGTTACAGGACAGACTGAGACAGATAAACCCTGTCTCAGGGGGAAAAAAACTCTTGCAAAGAAGGCAATAGTATTCTCATTTGGAGGCTAGAAAATGAAGGTTCAGAGAAGTTAAATGACTTGCTTAAAACCAAGATGAAGAGGTTGCAAAGATAAACTTATCTCAGACTAGCTTGTTTCTGAAGTCAGTGGAAAGAAAACATAGATAAACAGACTTCTACACACCATAAAGATGCCCTCATTAAGAGACAGCATAACCCAAAGGTGGAATGGTTTGGCTTAATGGGTTTCTTATCACCAAGGCAGGGTTACTCTGTAATTTACAGAGCTTAGTGCAAAATGAAATGTCCCCACGGACATGAAATCAGGTCTGACTAGATGTTTTTGAGAAGTTCCCTGCTTTCTGAACAGGGATGCTGTGGTGATATTTTATTTGTGCTCTGATAAATAAAGTTTGCCTGGAAATCAGAAGGAGGAGCTAGCCACTAGTTAACCATAGAGATCTGGAGGTCTGTACAGACAGACAGTAAGTGATAGAGCTGGGCGGAGAGAGGAAGTGATAAGGCAAGGTGGAGAGAGGAGCTCCCTCTCTTTCGGTGGAGGATTTCATAAGGATAAGAACTAGTGGCTGGTTGCTCTGCCTCTCTGATCTTTCAGCTTTTACTCCAATATCTGGCTCTGGGTTTTTTAGACCTTTTAAGATTCCTGTTACAGGATGATATAGACAGGAGTCAATATGAGGTGACACATAAGCAAAGGCAGCTTTAAACTGAGATTTTGTAGTTCTACTACACCAATTAAACTAAATGGAGGTTGACATGACACCTTAGAGATAATCAGATGAGAGAAAATTCTGCAAGAGAACTCAGCGATCAAGGGTGCTCTAAGGATCTGGAGTACTACAAATACACATCATAAGAACCAAGCAGAACTGGGCGGCGGTGGCACATGCTTTTAATCCTAGCACTCAGGAGGCAGAGCCTGGAGGATCTCTATGAGTTCATGGTCAGCCTGGTCTACAGAGTGAGATCCAGGACAGGTACCAAAACTACACGGAGAAACACTGTCTCAAAAAAACAAAACAAAACAAAACAAACAAAAAAAGAACCAAGCAGAAAACATCAACAAACACTTTTAGTTGCACTGAAGCATAATATATAGTCAGACAGATGTGGGTTTAAATTCTAACTCTGCGAGTTACTAGATAACGTTTGAAGAATTCATAGAAAGCTGCCCCAGCCTATTCTCTCACTTAGAATATGATCGCAGTACCTGCCTTACAATGTTGGGGTGAAGGCATCAATGAGAAAACACAAGTTGGTATTAACCAGTGTTATTTTAAAAATATCACTGGGACCAAAGCATTTATTTTATATTTGTCATTTGCTCGTTTTTGAGTTCTTAATGACTGTTATTGTTGCATTAAGTTTTCCCAGAGTGATAGATGGAGAGGGCAACTAGAGAGGCATCTGTCTGAAGAGTTTGTGTTCATCTGTTAGCAAGGAAGAGCAAACACACATGACATTTAACCCATCCTCACTGGAAAAGCATTAAACTGTTCATAACAACTTTCCCCACCACCCAAACAACTGTCCCTAGAACTCGACCCAGACACTGCTACAACAATTATCAGTATGAGTTTGGGAGGAACAAGTCATATTCAAAACATAGCAATGACAAAGTAGTCACGTCAGCCAACCCACCTAGAGGGTACAGAAAGCCCTTTACTCCCTAGTACTGCACAGTGCCAGCAGTTGACTATGAATTCAAGCAAAGAGAGTCTTCTGGAGCATACTAATAACAAACCTTCAAGGAGAATAGAGTTGACAAGGATTTCCCCTCATCCCGAAGACACTCCCTCACTGGAGAAAACAGTTTAAATCTGATCTTGGAATTCTTCCAGGGAAGTGTTTTTCCTACATTGATTTTTCACAGAATGAGAACTAAGAATAAAAATCCACTCCCGAACCAGCGTAGCTATATGTGGCAGGTACTTGAAATAGCAATAATCTTAACACCTTTGTCTGAAAGACCCCTCCCACTTCCTCACAGTGCTGTGGACTGACCTGTATAGTGGAGCACAGATACCCATAGTTTTCCAAGAACTTCATTGTCCTTTACGCAGCACAGAAAGAATGGTACAAGATCTAAAGGAACATTGCAGTAAATCACTGAGTAGCCTGGCTCTTTTCTACTTTTAATAACAATAAAAACACACCCACATTAAAGCATTAATCAGCTGAGCAAAAAGGCCATAACTATTATGTACTAAGCTCGCAGCCTTCTTAAGTCCACATGCTGTATTGCAGTCTCTTACTTGGGATGGGTGGAACATTTCTTTTTCTTTTCTTTGAAAAACAATACTTTTTATTTGGCCTTGGGATTGTCTCATAACTTCTCTTTTCACTAGGTTACATCAGCCATATGTCTTCACAGATGGTTTTCAATTTTGCACAGGGACTTTGAAATTTTAATCTATATTCCCACTTCCACTTCCAATATCTCCCCACTTCTGTCCTTTATATCAACATCTTTGTTTCCTTGTGGACATAATTCCTGAGCTCTTACATATTTATTCTGTTCAGTGTTTGGGTCCACAAGACTCAGTTTTGGTACCATAAATATGAAATCTTTTCATTATTACCTACCTTTTATGGGGGGATTTAAGTTGAAGGGGGATTGTCTAATTACTAATTTTAACAGGTGTTCATCTTCTTTCACATCATCTGTCTTATCTATCCCTGTGTCACTACACTAGTTCAGCTCTTCATTTCTTCTTTCCTGGACTGTTGCTACAGCCTACTAACAAGTTGCTCCATGCTTAGTCTTCAGATTATCCTAAACGGAGCTACTGATCATCTGTATAAACCACAGTTCTCGACTAAAGATCCTTAATAAGTAATATACAAACTTCATGTTGGCATTCAAGGCTCCTCTTGGTTAGGTAACCATCAGTCTTTCCTGTTGTCTATCTGCTTATGGGCTTGAGTCAAATTTGACCATTCCTCATCTCCAGAGGAAACTGCTCCAGTGTTTTTCCATTTTGAATCAGTTCCATTCAATAGACACTTTGCTCACCATCTTTTTTTCCTTTCTTCCTTCCTTTCTCCCTCCTTCCCTCCCTCCTCATCCCTTCCTTCCTTCCTTCCTTCCTCCCTCCCTCCTTCCTCCCTCCCTCCCTCCCTCCCTCCCTTCCTTCCTTCCTCCCTCCCT
>CABHPP010143621.1:43529-54922 GCA_902168425.1 Peromyscus attwateri
CTTCCTTCCTTCCTTCCTTCCTCCATCCCTCCTTCTCTCCCTCCCTCTCTCCCTTCCTTCTGCTTTCTTTGTTTTCATCCCCATTCCTACTCTCCCCTGCTTTCTTCCTATTTTACAACATTGGTGTAACAGATAGAATCTAAATCCCTCCATATCTGCTTGCCAGGCAAGTGCCTTGCCACTGAGCCACACTCCCAATCCCATTTTACTTGTTCCTTTAATACACCTGTCAAATGCTAACTACTTCATGGAGCCTTTCCAGGACACCTCAGGGACACAAAATTTCTTTTCTGTGAATTTCTATAGCATTAACATTTAGTATTTTCATTATGGAGCTCATCATTTGGAGCCAATTATGCTTATATACACAATAATAAACATCACCATGCACATATTTATGACTTACTATGTGCCAGCCAGGCACTGTACTAAACTGTTTCCAGGTATTAGGTATATTGTAGTTACTCAAATGTTTTGTCCTTGGGTTCTTTACATGTTTACATCTTTACAAAATAATTTAAGACCTTCAAGAGTGTTTATCTATGAAGGTATCTATCAATTTTTATCATTACAAATTGACACTGAGATACTTAAAATGTTTATTAATGTACTAAGTAATATTAAACCCATTGTATGTATGAATAACCACATTTTAATGAAAACTGGCTTTATTTTTCACCTCCAATATAATGAGAAGAACAGCATTATTTATTTTCACAAACCTCTTCAGCATAAGAATTTAGAGATGTTATCTAGATTTTAATATCTGCTTCTGCATTCAGACTATTACAATATCACACCTCACACAATCTCTGGGAAATTCTACTGCACAGTTGTGAAAAGATGAGATGGAAACAAACAAAACAGCTCTTAGTGCATTTATTTTTATTTACTTATTGTGTGTGTGTGTGTGTGTGTGTGTGTGTGTGTGTGTGCTCACGTGCGTGCGCACATGCCACAGTATGTGTGTGGAGGTTCAAAAGGCAACTAGTAGGAGTTAGGTCACGTCTACCACGTGGAGCCTGGGGAATGAACTCAGGTCATGAGACTTAGCAGCAGACGCCTTTCCCCACTAAGTCATCTTACCTGCTCAGCTCTTGGTGTTTCTATGGAAACAATTTTGACTCCACCACTCTACAAGGATTTCTGAACCATGCTTTGGGAACTGCTGGCCTGGGTTAAAGGCATAGCATATGTGATGTGCTTAGAATCGGGTCTGTCCCATAATAAGTAGTATATAAGTACTTGCTATCAATAGCTTTCCCAATCCTTATGATCTCTAAGGAAACTAAGTCACGGAGAACTTAGATAACATGATCTTGAATACATAGGTCATAATGGACTGATACAGATCTGAGACTGGAAGTCACTTAGTCATTTCTCAGCATCTGCCTCAGTTCTTAAGCACTATGAGACAATGACATTCTACTTAGTGAATAGGCTAAGGAAATGGCTATGCCTTAGCATCTCTATATCCTTAGGGTCTGACTCTGAAACTATTAGCCTTTAAAGTAAATAATGCTGGCATTCATGAAACTGACACTAAGGTATGTAGAAGGTTAAAATGTAAAGAGAAATCCATAGACTTGTGGATGAGACAGATGAAGAATTTCTCATGTCAGTTTTCTCCACTACCTAGATGTGTAGTCTTGGTTTGGTTTTTTATCTTTTTTGATAACTTTAGTTATCTCTTCTGTAAAATGGGAATAATGACTTCTTGCACAGGTTACTGTTGTGAAGATTAAATGTGATCCTGTATCTGATATAGAAGAGATTCTCAGTAGCAGCCAGCTTGCTTTCTTCGTTGACCTCGTTAGTATGGCAGCTCCATAGGGATAGGCATTTTTGTACAATGCTGCCTGCTACTCAGTGAGTGCTCAGTAAATGAATGAATGACCTTGTGTGTCTAATCACAATGCAGGGTACATATGATGTAGATCAGTATAACGTGGAATTTACCAAACTGTATAGTAGCACAGATTGGGGAAAATATAGCTCCCCCAGGCAATCTCATTTATGTCAATAATGATTACTTAATGAACACGCCATGGTGGGTGCAACTAGTCTAAAAGTACCAGTCAGATGCCAATTGGTGTGCCCTGAGAGCTACCTACTCCTTCCTATGAAATGTTTGGGGCAGGAGACATATTTGAATGGTCAGAAATGGCAGCTGTTGTCCCCCTCTGGTGGCTTTGACAGTCTAGTGGAGCACAGACCTCTTCAGACCTCAAACATATCCTCCCAAGGGACCCTGCTCACTTTGTTTCTCTGGTCCCATTATTTTTCTCATTACTCAGATGAAGTTTGGAGGTCCCTGCCTGGTTTTTCTTTAGCAACAGCCTTGCTCTTTCCCAGTACCATACTCCACCTCATACCACCCTCAGCCCCTTTCATTGTACCTTTAAATTGCTCTCTAGTGTTCCAGTCTTGATTGCTTTCCACCTCTATGATAGCTTCTAGGGAGAGCCTTTCCTTGGCCTACTTTCTGAGTAAATGCTTCGATGGAATTTTGATTTTCATCTAATATTAACTCTTTCTCTATGAAGGACAGAAAAAGAAGGGAAAAGAGTGCTGCTTTCAGCTGCTCTTTTAAATTGTATGTCACAGAGGGCTTCTGTCAGGTTGTCACCTTTATTTCAAGCTCTTTTATTCAGTGATGAGTTGCAGCTTCAAACCTAGAGAACACTGCAGTCCCTGTGGCTTTCTACACAGCATCCCTCCTCCCACTGGCTTGTTTTTTCCCCTGGGTCATCTTTAGAATGACCCCACTTAAAATGCACTTTATTTCACTTACTTGGAAAATATAACTTGACTTCTTTTGAAATGCAGTCATGGAAGTAAATACCCTTCTTCAGCACAAACACACACATTACCACATACACACGCAATTATAAAGTACTTTTGAAGGATGAGGAAAGCTGTGGTAAATGGGGACATAAACATTGTTTTTCATTTAGATAGATTTCCCAATAGTAATGAAATAAAATCCAGGGCTTTGCCTTTTAAAATGTACAGATAACCTTGGGGTGGTTTGCATTCTCTTCAAATTTATCCATTAATTTACTAAACATCTACTGCATGATGGGCACCATGTTGATATTGCTGTTATACATCACATAATTAGTTTTTCAGTATGTTCTTGAGAAGAGATCATCATGATCTTCATTGACAGATGAGAACATTGACGGATGAATCTCATCTAGAAGTGGCTTGCCCAACTTTGCTCAGTCAGTAAGAGAAAAATCTGTGTGACTTATCACCATCATGTCTTTCAGATACAAGGAAGAAATGGAAGTGTGGCACATGGGAATAAGGCAGGGTGGGAAAGAAGGAATGGTGAGAATGAAGAAAGGTATAGACATGAGTAAGCCCAGCTTACTCATCAGAAAGCAGTAGGAGTTCTAATTGCAACATATGTAACATTTAGAAATATGACCTCCTTTCCATTGACCCAAAGGAACAGTAAAAGGCTTTGGAGTGAGCCAACATAATCAGATATGTACTTTAAGAAGATTAATATGACTCAGTACTGAATCCATGGTTCCTCTCTGCTATCCATAAGTATTAAAACAACAACAACAACAACAACAACAACAACCTCCCCCCCCCAAAAAAAACCCTCTTTACTAAGAATTCTTTATTCACCCCTAGCCTATGCTTTGGTTCAAATTCTTTGTTTTCAAATATTTTAGTGAAAATTTAGAAGGCCACATTGGGGGAAAAAACATAGAAGAAACAAGCCACACACAAACACAAGATAATTATGTTCAAGTTCAGGAATAAAATGCATGGTGGGTCATGACAAGCAAGAAACAAAGGCAGCCAGGATCTGAGTGGAATTCATCGAGATTACAGACATGGCACTTTCTGATCTTCTGGTTCCCTTTCTTATACAAGCTGGGAAGGAACTAAAACAGGAGGTAGAGGAGGACAATGGAATTGAAGGGTAGACTAAATGGGGTAACATAGAATGTGACTGGGGAGGGAGGCTACAATACAGACCTAGTCTGAGTGTATCAACCCAGACAAACTCACTGGCCTTCAACAGGCTACCAAAAGTACATGAGGATTGTAAATAAAGCTACTGGTGATTATTTTGCCAAGTTTGTTGACTATCTTCCAGAGTCTTCTCTTATTTACTCTCTTCCTTCTTTCAAAATCAGTTTGCCTTCATATTCACGAGAGTCTACCCCAGAAGAGTATCCTAAACCAAGACTCTCCTCCTTTCTCTCGCTAACAGGGACAACATATTATATAACATATTCTCCCTCACCTGGACCATGCTTTGGATCCATAGTTCTCCAGTTCCTCCAGTGCTGGTTCTAGTGCTGTTAGTTAGACTACTAGCAATAGTGGAGAGGATGCCTGAACTGGTTTACCCCAGTCATCAGATAGGTGAATATTCTGTCATCATAGATCCTTCATCCAGTGACTGATGGAAGCAGATGCAGAGATCCACATCCAAGCACTAGGCTGAGCTCCAGGAGTCCAGTCATAGAGAGAGAAGAGAGATTCTATGAGCAAGGGGTATCAAGATCATGATGGGGAAACTTACAGGGACCATCAAACCAAACTAGTGGGAACTCATGAACTTCAGACTAACAGCTGTGGAGCCTCAGTGGGACTGGACTAGGCCCTCTGCATAAGCAAGACAATTGTGTAGTTTGATCTGCTTAAGGGGCCCCCTGGCAATAGGATCAGGATCTAGTCCTGGTGCATGAGCTGGCTTTTTTGAGCCCACTACCTATGGTGGGACACCTTGCACAGCCTTGATACTGGGGGTAAGGGGGTGGGGGGAGCTTGGACCTGCCTCTACTGAATGTACCAGGCTCTGCTGACTCCCCATGGGAGGCCTTGCTTTGTTGGAGGAGGGAACGGGGCATGGGTTGTGGGGGAAGGCCAGAGGGGTGGGAGGAGGAAGGAGAGGGGGGTCTGTGATTGGTATGTAAAATGAATAAAAAAATTCCTTAATAAAAATAAAAAAACCTTTAAAAAAAGATTGTGTCTCCTAATACTTTCCCACTTATAAAGCTTAATGGTAGCCCAGTCTGTGGAGCTCCCAGACTATGGAACTTCCTTAGTTTTGAATGACATAAGGGCAAAACAACCAAAGGATGCTTCAGATCCTAGACTAAAGAAAGAGCTAGGACTAGAATGAGAAACTCTAAAACCAAATAATACCTTCTTCCTTCTAAGCTCAGCACTATCCTTCTTCCAAGAGCTTGTGTAGAGTGAGTGCATGATGAGTAACTTTTTCTTGTACTTAACCTGTGTGTAGATTGGGGGGGGAAAGAACCATCCCTCTTTCAACTGAATATATAAGGGTCTTCCTTCCAGGAGGCTGCTCTATTGCAGCCTTCTTTCCCACCATGGTCCATCCCCTTTCCAAAAGTATATTCTTCAACCTTCAGTTCCCCAAGCCAAGAACTCATCCCCTGCACACAGAGAAAAAAAAGGGGGGGGGGATCTTTTTCAAAAGTGGAGATAAGTAACGACGATTAAATCTTGTAGGAGACAACATGCGAAACAATATTTGAAAATGGCTTCTTCTACCATACAAAAGGCTTTCTCCTCACTGATCACCTCGCTAACAGCACCAGCTTCATCTTGAACTTCTTCTGCTTCTCCCCACCCTTCATAATCCTAACATGCCCTAGACTCCAGTCATGCTGAACTTTTCAACATTCCTAAGATAAACCAGGCCTTTGAAAAAGCTCATGTACGTGACGTTCCTTCTGCTCAGAACACCCTTACTCCTCTTAACTTGCAGTAAATTCCTATCTTTCTTTAAGATTTCATACATGTTGCTTCCTCTGGGAAACCTTTCCATACTGTGCCACGGAGAATTAATGCCATCCTCCTTAGAGCTCTTGTAATCTTTTTCTTACTCTTATTATAGAACCTTACTCATTGTGGTAATGCAATGTAGTAACTAAATGGATGGGGGATTAAGGAAGATTGTTTTAGTTGGAGTAGATCCTACCTCTGGTAAGTTATCTGGTGCTAAACCAAATCCTTAACTCTTCTAGCTTTACCTTCCTGTTTTGTTTTTTTTTCCAGTATGGGGTGGATGAGCTAATTCTTGTGAGGTCTTTAGAACAGTCAGTCATATTGCAAAATTTAATCAATATTACACATGAGATTTTATTGTTTTATTGCTGCTATATGTGCTTGTATGCATATTACACATATATTGTCATTATTGTTATAGTGCGGTGTAACTTTTGCTATGTTTATATCTGTCTCCTCAGCTGGCTTAGATGTGTTTTGAGTACAGGACACTTGTCTTTTTCACTCTTCATAGTGCCTCTTGTAAGTGTGGGGTCATTAAATATGTGTCAGAGGCAGTATATAGCAGTAGGAAAAAAGCACTGTAACCTAATAGATTTGGTTAGAATTTTGACTCTATTCCTGATTGTTGTATGTGTTTCATCTTCCTAGCATAAGTTCCCTCATCAGGAAAATAATGGTGAAAACAATAGCACATGCCTCATATGAATGTTTTAAAGATTAAATAAATCAGTACGTGTAAAGCTAAACCTATAATAGATACACCCTAAATGCTTGTTAGTATCAACCCAGTTTCCCTTTGCATCTAGATTAATAAATTCTTGCACCTGGGACTGGGGAGCCAGCTAAGAGGTTTAAGTGCTTACCTCCCAAGTGGGAGGACCAGAGTTCAGATTCCCAGAAACCATATAAAGGCCAGTTGGCCATGGCAACCTGCCTGTAATTCAAGCCTTGGAAGGCAGAGACAGAAGATCTCCAAGGTAAATTAGCTAGGGAGACTAGCTACATCCACAGCTCTGGGTTACACTGAGATACCCTGTCTCAGTGAATAAAGTGGAAAGCAATAGATGATGATTCCTGACATAAACTTTGTGACTCCACATAGGCACACGCGCGCGCGCGCACACACACACGTATCCACACATATCCACACATATCCAAAACATGTATACACACACATGCACACACCACACATGGCAAAGGAAAAAGGAAAAAAAACCAACTTGCACTGAATGAGCTCACCAACTATTAAAAAATAAAATCACCTTGGAGTCAAGAGGATCCAGGCTGACCAACTCCAAATCCAAGGGAGAAAATATGAATCATCTTCATTCTGCTTTGCAGGTCACTCTGAACCAGTACATCATCACACAGAAGGCAACAGATGTAGCCAGCTGAGTCACTATAAGAACTTTTCTTACACAAGTATTGCCCTGGCCCCCACTATAGTTCACTGAACTCAGTGCCTCTCATACTAAGTGCCAGGTACAGACTCTTCCTGGGATGAGTAGAAGAAAGGGTTGCAGAATCCTGAATTCTCTGTTTCTACTTCAGTTTCTTCTTCCATTTTAATCACTAATTAACTTTCCTTGTATTCATCTCCAGTGTACTCCATATTGATGGATAAAAGACACGTTGAAAGTGTAAACTCCTTCCATTCTGGATTTAGAGGAGCAATATAGCAAAGTTCAGTATAACACACAAGGTTGAATATAATACCCTAGACCAAATGGCCTGGGTTGAAAGGTTAGTTCTGCCACAACCTACAGTAAACCCTTAAATTTTCTGTGCATTCATTTTTCCATCTGTCAAGTAAGGACAGTACAAATATCGATGTAGACTTTGGTAATTATCAAGTAAATATAGAGCACTTAGAAGAGTTGAGTGTCTGTCATATAGTAAGTGTAATGCAAACACTATCCATTCATATTTTTACATGAATAGTATCATTGGCAGCTTCATGGAGGCATAATTCACACAGCAGAAAACAACATGATTTATTCATTTTAAAGTATATTGCTTAGTTGTGTTTAGCATAGTACATTTGTGCAACCATAACCACAATCTAATACTAGAGGATCTTCATTACTCCAAAAAGGAACTTTCATATATGCTGTTGACCATTCCTATCTCCATGGTTTTTCTATACCCTGCCAGTACCAAGTACAACAACTTTCTGTCTCTGGAGAATTTCCTCTTCTTGGCATTTTACATAAATGGACCCACCCAGATATTGATGAAATTACTAAGGCCACTCCACGTAGTTAAGAGGAAGATTTATTTAGTGGGTAACTTACAAATGAAGGGATAGGTAGGTGGCGGGTTCTGGAAAAGATGCAGCGCAGTCCAGCGGTGTTCTCTGGAGAACTCTCCTCGGTCTCCTCTTGCGTCCAGGTCCAGCCAACAAGAGCGCCGCACGTCCTGATCTCAGGTCTTCAGGCCCTCTCTTGGCCCCGCCTTGTAGGTGTGATAGTTATGGAAGCCTCAATGGGGGTTGGAACTTCCAGACCAAAGCTGGAATGGCTACCCACTACACCCAGATGGCCTTTTTTTTTTTTTTTGGTTCTTTTCTTCGAGACAGGGTTTCTCTGTGTAGCTTTGTGCCTTTCTGTAGCTCTGTAGACCAGGCTGGCCTCGAACTCACAAAGATCCACCTGCCTCTGCCTCCCTAGTGCTGGGATTAAAGGTGTGCGCCACCACCGCCCGGCTCAGATGACCTTTTTTGATGAGCATCTTTCACTTACCAAAACATTTTAAAAATCCATCCATATTGTAGTATGTCTCAGAATTTCCCTTTCATGGATGAATGATAGTTCACTGTATGCATATATCATTTTGTTTATCCAGTCATAAATTGATTGAAATTTGGACTGTTTCTAGTTTTATGACTATTGTGAATAATTGTGCTATGAATGTACCTTTACAAATTGTTGTTTTGAGACAGATTCTCACTATGTAGCCCTAGTTATCCTGGAACTTGCTATGTAGAGTAGGCTGGCCTCGAACTCACAGAGATCTGCCTGCCTCTGCCCCTACCCGAGTTCTGGGATTAAAGGCATGTGCCACCACACCCATCTCCTTTACAAGTCTATGTGTGAAGATATGTTTTCAGTTCTTTGGCTATATACCTAAGAGTCAAGTTGCTGAATCATGTGGTAACATGGTGTTTAATGGTTTGAAGGAGTGCCAAGTTGTTTTCCAAAGAGGCCACACCATTTTAAACTCCATCCAATTGTGAGAATGAAGATTACAGTTTTTTTTATTTCTTCATCAATACTTGTTTTATTTATTGTTGTCTTTTATTATATCCATCCTAGCGGGTGTGAAGTAGTATCCCACTGTGGTTTTGATTTGTATTTCCCTGATGGCTAATGAGGTTGCACATAACTTATATGTGCTTATTAGCTATTCTCATGTCTTCTTTGGAGAACTGCCTATTCAAATCCTTTGTCTAATTTTCAGTTGAGCTATTTGTCTTTCTGTGATTGAGCTTTAATAATGTTTTTGAATATTTTGAACATTCTGTATGATTGTCTTTTAACTTTCTAAAAAGCTGCTATTTCTAAGTAAAAAGTTACAAGTACACATATAATAAAGAGGAAAGACTGTAGTCAAAAGGATCAGATCTAAGAAATTGGTTAGAAGATGTCCTTCGGTACACTCTCTTGCTTTATAGCTTTCCTTTGAAACTAAATCCAAAACAGATCTAGCTTCCACTTGGTGCCAGGCACTGTGGGGAGTAAGAGCTTGCCTCTATCCTCAAAGAGTTCACTAACTCAGAGGGAAGAGAAGATGCAAACATGTGGAAACTTAAATAATTATAACATGTTTAAATAGCAGTTCCAGACCACAATAGAAAAGATGACACAAGGCACTGTGTGATTAATTGCCAAATGAATTGCACAGAAAATAATTGCTATGGGAACTCACCAGAGGAAGAGAGCACTTGGGGCTGGGGTGGTCAGGGAAAACTTTAAGGAGGAGGGATCTAAGCAGTCTATAATTGACTACAGCCATGCCTGTGTAACACTAAACAAAGACTTGGAGAGAAAAAAATATTGACTCTGTTGGAGGTGAAGTATTTAATGATTAAATTGATAGTGGTATTTAATTTCAACTTCAGCAGGAATTCTCATAGCCCAACCTTCCCCATGAAGACTTTTGCGTCCTCTGTCTAGTACAGAGGTGACCAATTAGCAAGGCAACCAGCCACATCTGGCTCCCAGACCTATTTACTTTGATCCAATTAAAAGAGTAGAGTGAGCTGATATTTTTCATAGGCCAATTTTCATGTGAAATATTTATTTCCAGTTTTTCTAAAACTGACAGAAAGATCTGGCAAACATGGGATGGAACATTCACTCTTCAGGGCCATAGTCAATTTCATTCCTGTTTGTACCTAAGGACTTATTAGTTAGAGGCTTCTGGAATCATGCATCATAAATTGAAAGGTACCCCACGTATACATCTCTTGGCTTTGGAAATTTATGGTATTATTACTCTTAATTTATAGAATATTAACTAAACCCATATTCTCTGTTTTTCAGCTCAACATTGTTTTATACTAAATCAAAAGCATCAAAAGAAAACAAGTAGTTTGTTTGCCAAATGACTCCATTTGATTTGCAAGGACAGAAAGATGGCTATTAGGCAGGTGTATGAAACTGGATTGAATCTTGCTTTCTCTTGAATGTTTTGAGTGGTAAAAGATGAAGTAATAGCAATTCTTGGGAAAGCAATTTACATATTGCCCTAGGAGATCAGTGATTTGGAAAACATCAGTACCTACTGGAGTGCTAGTTAAGCACTGACTGCTATACCCTCCCACAGGGTTTCTAGTTCAGTAGATTTAAAGTGAGTAGGGTACAGTAATTTGCATTTCTAACATGTTCTAAGGTGACACACTGAAAGAGCAATGATCTTGGATTAACAAGGGAGTTGTCTAAAAAGTAGCCAATTAGAGACATCTGAGCATCTGTTAGCAACTGGTATTTTAAAAGAATGTGGAGAAAGCCTGTGCTATAGGTAGTAGGGAGATCAAGGATGGGCCAGGAACCCAGAGGAAATGGTTTCTGGTACTAAGGGTGTTATGTCTCCTTAACCAGTGTCCAGAGCACAGGAAGTCTGAGCCACATACTCTTCACTAGCACTTCCCTGGTTATTCACTAGGGAATCTTCTCTTGATGTTCATGGACATTCAGTGGGATAAGAGAAAGTATCCACAGTGAAAGAAGCAAGAACATTCTAAATGAAAATTGTGGAGTTCTTTGCTGCCGCATGGCTCAAAGTGAATGTAGTACAATCTCCACAGAAAGACAGAATCCTTACCATTTTACTTATTACGCACTCTATTCAGACTTAGTTGCCCAAGCATTCCTTATTAACACCTAACTAGCTTTTTGTAAAGCATGAAATAAGAAACCTTGATGTATCCAGAGTGCCAAAATACTTTATCAATGGGCGAGGATGCTTCTAACAATGGAGCTAGCACTGGGTCACTCCATTCTGTCACAAGTTGACTTGCTCCCATACACGTATATGTGACTAACATACATCATTCCTTTTTGATTGGTAACATCTAGCCAAAAAAAAAAAAAATCACA
>CABHPP010143622.1:0-29785 GCA_902168425.1 Peromyscus attwateri
AGGCTGTATGAGGCCGTGGGGTTAGGTCCGGGCCAGGGTTTCCATCCTCAGCTCTCTCCAGCCGGGTCCCCAGACTATTGTACGGTCCCCTCACGGCCCCTTCCAATGTCAATGCGTGCAGTGGCTTGAGGCACGAAGCTGTCCCAAGGAAGACACCCACTCACTCACAAACACTCCTAATGAGGACAATACCACAAGGGCCTCCAGCTCTGCGCTGGCCGAGGTTCAAAAATGCAGCCAGAAGCCGGCCAAACCTCAGAGGAAGGGGCAGTGGTGGTTGCGGCATCAGCTATGGCTCGGGGCCACACTTTCAGGGAACTGCGATTTTTTCTAAGACGTTCATCGAGCTGGAACACAGCCACCATGGACACTGGGTCCTCCATCTACAAGCCAGAGAAAGGAGGGCTGTGACCCATGTCCCTTCAGGAGGAAACTGGCCACAGCTGGTTTATTCACTTTCATTGTGGTGAAGCCTCCAGACTTGGGCCATTTTTAAGTATCCGCTCCTATGGCGTTGGGCGACTGTCCCCACCAACGGCCACAGACTACCTCTCATCTGTCCTTCTGAGACCCTGTCCCCATTCAACACTCTACCCCACCCCCCCACCCACCCCCACCCCGCGCACAGCATCCCGCTCCTCCAACCTCGACATCTGGGTACTCTAGGGGCTCCTGTGAACACGATCACACTGCCTCTGTCCTACCTTCTCTCAGAATCTGCCTTCAGGGTTCATCCACGTTACAGCACAGAGTAGAACTCTCTCCTCTACCAGCGGCTATCCCGGCACTCAGCAAGCTGAGGCAGGAGGATCATGAGTTCGAAACCAGCCTAAGGACTATATAGTGAGACCCTGTCTCAAAAACAAAACAAAAAAACAAAAAAACAAAAAAACAGAGGGGCTGGAGAGATGGCTCATCAGTTACGAGCACTGGCTGCTCATCCAGAGGACCTAGGTTCAATTCCCAGGACCCACATGGTGGCTCATAACTGCCTGTAACTCCAGTTTCAGGGGATCCGACACCCTCACGCAGACATATGCACAGGCAAAACACGAATGCACATGAAATAAAAATAATTTTTTTTAAAAAAGAAGGAAGCTCTCTTTCTTTGTAGAGTTATATCCCATTCCCTCTCCTGGAGAGCCCTTTTGATTTCTGAAGATTTAAATTTAACTTAATTTTTTATTAAATTTAATGCATATGTGCACATAAGTGTAGTACCTAAAGAGACCGAAAGAAAATGTAGGATCCCCTGGAGCTGATGTTACAAGCGGTCGTGACCTGCTTGATGTGGGTGCCGGGAATCCTCTGCAAGAGCTAGCGGCCTATGTGTGCTCTTTACCTCTGAGCCATCTTTCCAGTCCCCTTTTTATCTCATTTGGTTTTTCTACTTGCCCATCCATGGTCACTCAGTGCTTGGACCACTCAGCTGTGTGTGGCGTCCAGATTCCCCAGGAGGATGGCTGCACCCGACAGTGATTCTCCGGTCAGCTTTTCTTTTTTTTTTTTCCTTTTTTCTTTTTTTCCCCAGACAGGGTTTCTCCGTGTAGTTTTGGTGCCTGTCCTGGATCTCGCTCTGTAGACCAGGCTGGCCTCGAACTCCCAGAGATCCGCCTGGCTCTGCCTCCTGAGTGCTGGGATTAAAGGCGTGTGCCACCGCTGCCCGGCTTTCGGTCAGCTTTTTGAGACCCTGACACTGACTTCTCGGGGCAGCTGCTGCTGCTGCTCCTCCGAACACCTGTGACCCACTGGGTTATCCAGAGGCTGTCCTTGTGGGTGTGCATGACCTTTGGCCCTCAGCAACCTGCAGCCTGACAGGTGTCCTGAACACCTGCTCCCGGGCCACTGCCACCCGTGAGCTACTTTGGACAAACACTCATTTGGGTTCTCGGTCAGGTGGAAAGGCTACTGGTCTGACCCTCAGAGAGGCCTACTCCTTCCTGCTCGGCTCCAGAGACCCTTCCCCACCGGTCTTCTCATTATCCATGCCACCCTCACCATGGCCCTTTGTACCAACCATTGCACCGCCTTTCATGCGGGTGCTATGTGCGGCAGGTAAGTCCATGAAGACCTTGTTTCTCTGTCCATGATGCAGCTCCAGGGCCTGGGAAGGGCCCAGCATGCAACAGAGCAGTCAGCTCCACGGAAAGAGGGAATACCTGTTTCCCCAGAAGGGTCTCAGAGTCCTCCTCTGTCCCATCCTCTATCCCCAAGGCTTCAAGTGTGACACAAAGACACCTGGAGATCATTTAAGGCACCAAGTGTCCCTCCTGTCCTGCAGCAGGAGACCTTGTACTGGGGGGTGTTGTGAGTATCCCAACTGCTAGGGAACAGACACCTTCCATTCCCACAGTTTTACCAAACAGAGCTCAGCCATTCCCAGCTGTGGGCCTGGGAAGGGGGCACTGCCACCGTGAGGCTGGACTGTGGGGGTTCTCCACAGTGGCTCTCCGCTAGCCTCTACCTTGAAACACAGCCCATCCCGTCTCTTCCCTCCCTCCACTGAGGAGTTGGTGGCCCTGACTGCTGATAGTCTGGCCTACTTATCTGCTCCTGGACCACAAGCCACGCAAGTCCAGACTGGGAAGGTCAGCTGTGGGGAGACCTCAAAGGCCAGGCTGCTCAGCCCAAGGGCAGCCTCTTGCCCACAGCCACGGCCATTTCCCTGGCTGGCCTCCTCTCCTCCCTCGTCTTTCTCTATCTGACTTGACTTGTCCTCCGCTGTTGGAGGTTCCCAGGGACACCTTCATCACCACCACAGACAACACCCCCAGGTGTGCTCTGACTCCTAAGTCCTCACAGCTGGACGCAGGAGTTAACACAGCGACCACTTCGCAGATGGGGAAACTGAGTCCTTGGAAGAGGAGGCCGTGCCTGAGGCAGTAGCTAGACCTGGGCCTATCGTCTTCATTCTCACTCTGTAAGTCCATACACGGAGGGGAGAGTTACGGGGACAAAGGACATTTCCTAGTCCCTTGCGATTTAAAAAAAAAAAAAAAAAATCACATTCATTTATTTATTATTTATTTTGTACGTGCAGGGCACAGACGCACCACAGCACATGTGTGGGGATCTGTTCTGTCCTTCTACCGTGTAGGTTCCAGGGATCAAATTCAGGTTATCGGGCTTGGCAGCAAGCACCCTTACCTGCTCAGCCATCCCACTGGTCCTCTCATCCCTCGTCACCACCTCACCTGACCAGGTAGGAGGCTCAGGGCAAATGAGGACACAGACGTAGGAGGTTACCACGAAGCTCCAGCGGCTTCAGGTCTCAGCACCCACCATGGCCCAATTTTTTTTTTTTTTCAAACCCATCAGCCAAGGACCCCAGACACCTCCTAGAACACACTGGATTAACAAGAAGGCCCGATGTTCAGGACATCACTGCCAACTTGAGCTGAGCACCTCGCTGCCCATGTTAGCCCACAGCTGGATACGATCCTGGCAGCACCAACACACTACCCCAATTATCACTCACTTATCCCTCCTAGTCACAGTCCCCTTGACAAGCAGGGAAACTGAGGCACAAGGAAGTCCAGTTTCTTGCCCTCAGCCACACACTAGAGATCACCATCCAACGGGGAGGAGGACCCCACTGAGGAGCGGCTCTCCTGGAGGATGCAGCTCTGCCAGCGGCTGCCACATAATTTCTGCCACCTTGATGCACACAAGGGGCCTGGAAATGTGAGTCTGAGTTAAGACCCACTCCTCTGTAAGTGTCAACAAAAATTCAAACACGAAACACACACACAGGTCCCGAAGAGGGTCAGGGTGTAACCTCCAGGCAAGATTGACGCACTCAGATGCCAGATAAAACCTGACCTTCCCCAACGGCAGTGTGGCCTCTGGCAGGTACCTCCACCTCACAGAGCCTGTGTGCCTCCACTTGCAGAAAATGCCCTGAGCGGACCTTTAGAGACCGGGGTGGTTCTGGTTCTGATGCACATGCCTGGAAGCTGGACCACACACAGCTTTGTGCCTGGAGGAATGAGCGCTCAAAGAAAGTTGGTGTGTGAGTGTGCGCGGTGCTGGGGATGGAACCCAGAACCTTGTGCACACGAGGCAAACCCTCCCCCCAGTGAACTACCACCCTGAACCATGTTTTTGTTTGTTTGTTTGTTTGAGAAAGGGTCTTACTGTGATGTTCTCATGGTGACTAAGCCTGGCAAGTGCCTTCAGGGACCACATTCTGTGTTGATGAGCCTTTAATCTTTTACACACAACTTTCAGCTAAGCACACCCAAAGATGTGTCTTGTCTTTTAAAATCATGACCTTGTGATGGTCGGCTTTAACTGTCAACTCGACATACCCAGAAGCACCTGGGAAGAGGGTCTCAAGGAAGGACTGTCTACACTGGGTTGGCCTGTGGGTATGTCTGTAGGGATTGTCTTGATCAGGTTACCGGATGTGGGGAGATCCAGTCCACTGTGGGTGGCATCATTCCCTAGGCAAAGGGGGTCCTGAACTACCCAGGAGTGGGGAAGTTGAGCCCAGCACAAGCAAGCGAGCGAGCGAGCAAGTACACGCGAATTCATTTCCTTCTGCTCTGGACTACAGCTGCTGTGACAAGCTATTTAATAATTCCCGACACCTCGCGTTCGCCTACAGCCCAGACTGGCCTCGAGTGTGCGATTCCCCCTTCCTCAGCCTTTCATGTGCTTTCAATTTTGATCAATGCTGACTGCCGTTAGCACCATCCTCCTGCAGGGTGTCAACCCCTCCCTACCCCCCCCCCCACCCCCACTCTCACCCCCACAGCTCTGTTTATCAGAAGGCATAAACATGGCCTTGTCAAGAGGAAGGGTCTGCAGATGTTATGACGGAGGGTCTTGAGAGCGGCCAGGGGTGAGTCCTGGATCCAACAACAGATGTTCTTATCAGAAGGTGGAGCAGGGATAGAGTGACTGATGGGGCCACAAGCTGGGGGACACAGAAGCTGAATTGGGGGGGTCTGTTAGGACCTCTGGGGCCTCAGAGGAAGTTCAGCCCTAGTGGCACCTTAATTCACAGGTGGCTTCCAGGCACCCGGCCAGGGGGTATTAGTGGTGTGTCTCTAGAAACTAATACATCCCCCGAGAAAGCTCCGGAAGACATGGGGAGATGGTTCTGGAAGAGGCCCAATGTCCCGGAGACATGCTGTCGAATGCACGTCCACTCTCCATTGACTTGGCTGATGAGAAACACGGCAGAGGAGAGAAGGGGAAGACCCAGGACCCATCCGGGTGCCCAATCCAAGGGCTGCAAAATGCAGGAAGTGCGCACGGGTACCGGGAGCCAAGATAAGGCGCACGGAGAGGGCAGGGAGGGACTATCCTGGACATAAACATGTTTTTTGCAGGAAAGAACAAAAGCCATGAACCAAAGTTACCTTTGTGCTTGGGACCCTGGGGGAGGGCAGTGACATGTCACCCTTGTCTTCCCAGAGGGTCATGCTCCTCTGGGCTGGCTTCAAACTGACTATTAGCAGAGATGACCTTGAACTTCTGATCCTCCTGCCTCCACCTCTCAAGTGCTGAGATCTGGTCATCACAACAGAGGGATGATTTTTTTTTGTTCTGTAGTTTGTTTTCATAGTGGGGCTGTCTTGGCAACAGGTACCCCACCATGCACATGGTGTAGATACTCAATCATGCCAGTGGCCCTGTGTGACCTCCACATGGTGTGGAGAGGGTGACTAGCCCCTCCACAGATGAGGAAGTGACATTCAGGAGGGATTTCAGTCTCTGTAGAATTTATGACAGCTGGGATTGAACCCGAGCCAATCCTGAGTCTGGGCTCACATACATGGCACATGACCACTGGTAAGGATAGCGCCCCCACACAGTTGATGCCCACCCAAACCTCAGAGTGAGACCTTATTTGAAGACAGGGTCTGGGCCGATGTCATCAAGTTAAGAATATCCTGGCACAGTGGCACAGGCCTGTCATTCCAGCACTTGGGAAGCTGAGGCAGGAGGATTGTGAGTTTAAAGCCCACTTGGGCTTCGGAATGAGTTTGAGGCCAGCCTGAACTGCATGGTGAGACTCTGTCTCAAAATAGGAACGAATCTCAAAAATGATTGGACGTAGGTTGGATCCCAAATGCAAGACAGATGAACTTATGGGGGGGGGGGAGTGGCCTGAAGGATGGTCAGTGGAGAAGAGCGTGAGCGTTCAGTTCCCAGCATCCACTTGGTGACTCACAACTGTCTCTAACTCCAGGTCCAGGGGATCCAACGCCCTCTGGCCTCCATGGGCTCCAAGCACATCCACCATGCACATAAATTCATGCAATCATATACATATACATAATTAACACTAACAACTAAATCTCGAAGAAGAGGAGGAGGAGAATACAGAGGAGGCCATGTGGAGACAGAGGCAGAGACAGGGGCATTGACTCCACCTACTGAAGAGCCGTGAAAACCTCTGGGAGTGGAGAGAGTCAAGGGCACCCAACACAAGGTGCTCCCAGCCTAACCAGTAAGTTCCCACGCTTTAGAATCTTAGACCTAGGTGACTAAACCAGGCCTCTCTAAGGGGCTGAGGCACCACCACTGAAGGAATACTCCCTGATTTCAGCACTGGTGAGGAGACAGACACACTAGTCCCTTGGCCTCCAGCTCTTGGCAGGACTTTCCCGCCCGCCTCTACCTGCCAATCAGGCTCCCATCCCAGACAAAAGCCAGACACCCTTGAGCACCATGACCTTCAACACAGATTTTTTTTTTTTTTGGACCAGTGTCTCTAGCCCAGGTTGGCCTCCTTATGATTGTTAAGCAGAGTGCTGGGATGGTGGGTATGGACCACCATGTAAAGTTCCCAGGGTGCTGGGGATTGAACCCAGGACCTCAGGCATGCTAGACAAGCACTCTACAAAGTGAGCCACAAGCGTAGCCTGACACAAATTCTGAGTAAATGGAGCCCAAGCCTCAGGCTAGCCTGTTAATGCCCTTCAAATTCTTGGAGCCCTACTTACAAACGGAAGAGGCTCAACAGGCCAGGGAGTCAGCTCAGTAGATACAACTACTTGCTGTTCAAGCATGAGGACCTGCAAAAGACCCCAGAACCATGAAAAAGCCAAACAAGCCTAGCTGCATAGGTCTATAACCCCAACACTTAGTGCATTGGGGTTGGTGGAGAAAGGAAGGTCCCTGGAGCTTGATGGACAGAGAGTCTAGCCAATCAGTAAGCTCCAGATTCAGTGAGAGACCCTGAGTCAAAAAACAGACTGGGCATGGGAGATAGGATAGCAGCAGAGTGCTCACCTAGCACCTAGGAAGCCCTGGGTTCAAACACCAGCACCACCACCCACCCAACACACACACACACACACACACACACACACACACAGGTGTGGTCATACATGGCATTAATCTCAGCACTTAGGAGGCAGGTGGATATCTGCAAGTTCGAGGCCAGTCTGGTCTACATAGTGAGTTATAGCCCAGCCTGGTAATAAGAATTTGTCTCAGAATAAACAAACAAGCAAACTGGGCAGTCATTGAGAACATCCAACATGGACCTCTGGTAGCCACATGTACACCAACACAGAAAATGCACCCACAGACACATATGCGTACATTGTACACACACACACACACACACACACACACACACACACACACAGAAATGCAAACTGAGACAACACCCACAGGCCCTCTTCAAAGCCACAGAGCTTCTAGAAGGCTGGTCACGCAGAACTCTGAGAAGATGAATGGCCACTTATAAAGCCAACCTGCCAGCAGTGGTCAGCTAGTTGCTTACCCAGACATCCTAAGGGCAGATCTGAAGTCACCCAACGTGGCAGGTTCCAGGGAGTGTGTGGAGTATGCTGTGTGTGGCTAGGAATTGGAAAAACCAGGGCACCTGTCACCATGGGAACAGACAAAATCTGACAGACATTAAGCAGGGAATCCAGGCAACAGCAAGAAGCCAGGAGCCAGATCTGCACACGGCAACCCAGATAAGATAGTGCCACCTAGCTGGGTGACTAGCCAGTGCCTGGAGAGGCCACCACCTCCCCGGACACTGCAGCTGGAGTTCACCCTGATGCTCAAATCAGTGTGGTAGAGAGTGATAAAGACATCTGATGCCCACCACACACACACACACACACACACACACACACACACACACACACACAAATACATAAGCAAAGTAAACATAAAAACCCCTATTCTTGTGTGACTTTTCTTGAGGACTTTATTCACCCCAGACAGGGTGACCTCTGACCAAAGAGGTGATTCTAGCCCATCCAGATGAGTGCAGCAACATGTTTACCGGGGTCACTTATAGGAGCACGGGGTGACTCAAAGCATCTGCGTCACCCATCTGCTCCACCCCCAGCAATTGCAAACTACTCAGATATTCCCGGGCACCTTCCTCACTCCCACAAGACCCAACCTTTCAAGGGTCTCAGGCACGAATCACAGAGACTCTGATTTCAAGATGGCCATACAGTGTCCTACCCGAAGTGTTCCACACGGTGGTGAACCACTACCTCCACCCCACGCTCACGCCTCAAAGTGGGGCTGTACCGGAGTCGGGACCCACCATGGGGTGGTGGGAGGTTTTTAAAATGAGGCAATCGATTCATCAGGGTGGCCCCTGATGCAATGTCTACAGCAAGAAGAGCTGGGGCAGAGAGACCAAGGACGACCACAGGGAGACAAGGACGAGGCAGGCAGTGGCTGCAAGCTCAAGAGTGGGAGCCTTAGGAGCCACGGCGGCAGCCACGGCGGCAGCCACGGGCCTCCAGCCTCCAGAACGGCCAAAAGGAAATGAGCATCGCTTACGCCACCCAACTGATGGCCTTCCATGATGATGGCCCGGTAAAGTAAGTCACCTAACCATGGTCAGAGAGGTGAGCCAGCTGTTGGAGGTCACACAGCTGGTGAGAGACTGAACCAAGATTTGGACGCCAGCCAGAGGACTCCAAACTCAAGTTCTCACCCACTGCGGTGTGGACGGACTCCCACTGTGGAAGCAGGTTGAAGGTCGCATTCAAGATCGAAGCTAGGAAGAGGCTGAGGTTTGGGAGGGCAGACAGGGAAGGAGAGAGAAAGCAGGGACAAGAGGAGTGAGCATGTGTCCACACCCCTCACAGCAGCATGCCTCCCACGCTCACAAGTGCCACCATCTACCTGCCACCACCAAAAGACGGATACTGTGAAAAAAAAAAAAAAATCCCTCCATCATAAAGAGTTAGGATGCACAGCCGTATGCTACTATATAGATGAACTTGAAAACAAGTTTTAGTAAAAGAAGCCATATCCCCGGCCGGTCGGTGGTGGCGCACGCCTTTAATCCCAGCACTCGGGAGGCAGAGCCAGGCGGGTTTCTGTGAGTTTGACGAGGCCAGCCTGGTCTATAGAGCGAGTTCCAGGCCAGCCAGGATACAAATAAGGCCAGGCTTGGTGGTGCACATCTGTGGGCCCTGTATTCCAGAGACTGAGACAGAAGGGCTGACACCAGTTCAAGCCGAGTGTAAGCTACAGAGCAAGAACATCACAATAAAATCAGAGTTTGGGTACACTGGAGGAAAGTTCAAAACCAGGACCCAGTCCGGTATGTAGTAGGTATTCTAAGTAAGGCAGAGAGTAGCCCGGGGTGGGTCAGTGGTTCCCTCTGGCAGGGCCACAGGACCACAAGGCTTCATCTTTTCACCTGGGGCTCCTGTCACCTGATGAGCGTGTATTATGACCTTTGCCAGAACCACGTCCTCTTTCCCAATAATAAGAAACAAAGAGCGGGAGGCAGGAGCAGGGCTGGGAACAGAGAGCAGAAGGAAATCCCAAGGCCAGCGCCTGTCAGGACCCCAGCTACAATGGAACACCAGCTGAGACGGGCTCTCAGCCCAGGGGAGCCAGTGCAGCCTCCTGTGCCAGGAGGCCAGATGGGACCAGGGCCAGGATCAGGATTCCTGCAGGGCTCAGAGGCCAGGATGGGGAAATTGGACAGAAGGAGCCGCCGCGAGGGTGGGTGGACGTGAAGAACCCTGGGCTGGCCCCAGCCTGGCCAGTGGAAGGATTAACACTTCTTGGGGCGTGGAGGCGGGGCTAGGAAAGCCAGCCAGCTTAAGCGGGAGCTGGTGCAGGATACTCTAACCCACCTAGGTTCTATGGCCACCACCCCTCTGCTACTGCTGTGGAGCTCAGCCGCCTGCTCCACCAGGACAGCGGGCAGCTTTTGGGCAGGGTCTATGGGAAGAGCATACGTCAATCACACCCAGGCCACCCTACCTAGAACCTGGCCAGCTCCTCAGCTCCTGGAAAACAGGGCTGGGAGGGTGTGTGACAAGAAACTGGTGGCACCACTGATAGGAAGATGGGGACCCACATGGGACAATCCTCTAAACTTAACAGGTGCAACCAAGTGGGGCATGGTGGGCAAGCCTGCCGTCCCAGCTACTAGGGAGGCTAAGCAGGAGGATTGAAAGGTTCAAGGCCAGCCTTGTCTCAAGATGGCTCAGCAAATAAAAGCACTTTGCTGCAGAGCCTGGGTTCAGTCCCGGAGCCAACAGGATGGAAGAAGAGAATTGACTCCCCAGGGATGTCCTCTGATCTCTATATGGGCCCTCTGTCTGTTTGTTTGTTTGTTTGTTTTTGGTTTTTTCGAGACAGGGTTTTTCTGTGTAGCTTTGCGCCTTTCCTGGAACTCACTTGGTAGCCCAGGCTGGCCTCGAACTCACAGAGATTCGCCTGCCTCTGCCTCCCGAGTGCTGGGATTAAAGGCGTGTGCCACTACCGCCCGGCTATATGGGCCCTCTGTAAACAAACAAAAACTGCCGAGAAACAGCTCAGCAGTTAAGAGCGTGTACTGTTCCTGCAAAGAACCTAAGTTCAGTTTCCAGGACCCTAGTCAGGTGGCTCACTGTGACTCCCCGCTCCAGGGGATCTGGCGCCAGGAAATCTGGCGCCCTCATGTGGCCTCCATAGGCACCTGCGTTCATGTGCACATACGCACACACAGAGAAGCAGGAAAGGTGGTCTGGGATGGAGGAAGGTCAGTGTAGGAAGCAGAGTTTTCACAGGCGGGAAGCCTGCCTGTAGCTGCAGGCTGTGGGCAGAGAGGCAAGTGTCCTTGACCCACACAGAGATCTACATGTATCCTCTGCAGGGCCAAGGGGTTTGGGTGAGGGCCAATGTGGCCGGTTGTCCTGCGTCAGCAATTTTCCCAAAACAACAGTTCTTAAAGAGAAAACCTGAAGACGGGAGAAAGGCCCACAGCTGAGTGTTCCCAGGAGAGGCAGCTGGACGCAGCGGGGCAAGGCTCTTCTGCAAGGTACTCAGGCAACTGCAGAGTCAGCCTGAGACATCACCAGGCGGTCGAAGGCCAGTGGGAAACCTAGGCACGCCTTGAGCAAGCCTCCTGATGGCTCAGAGGAGCAGGCGGAGCAGAGTTCTGTTACAAACACTGATGACAGACCCACCTGGGGGTGTGTGTGTCAACATGATGAAGTGACACTCTAGGTGTCTAACAAGTACTAGCTCCTCTGCCGTCACAAAAGTCAGGGCATAGGACATTATTCAGAACAGGGTGAAAAGGCACAGAGACGTTAAGACGTTTGCCTGAAGTTACTCAGCAGGGAACTGTCAAAGCCAGGGTTCAAATTTAGAATGCCAGCCCCCAAGGCCCAAGCCCAGAGACTATTCAACTCTTTCACAATATTGACAATGACCCTATAGGAACATCCACCTCATCTCTCTCCTCCAGGCAGATGGCAAGCATGTGGGTACCCCCGGGTACAGCTCAGCTTAGAAAGGGACACCAGCAGAGGCCTCATCCCTGAGGCCCAGCTGCAGCCCCTATACTATCCCAGAAGAGCGGGGCATGCATCAAAGTCTGGGGCAAGAGCCAACAGCTGCTTAGTCTGAGGCCAGAACTTTGTCTGAGCCATATTGCAGAACATGCCCGGAGCGGCCCAACGCCTCTTCCTCGGAGCCTGGTGCCGAGTGTCGTGAAGGTCACAGAGGCCCAGGCTCCTTCTCCGACTTCCGTCCTAGGGCCCATCCCGAGCCTCGAGGGAAGCCCATACAGCCTGAACTTTGGCACGCGTGGCCCTGACATCTATCGGAACACCCTCCTCCCACTCCTGCAGCCGGGCGGGAGCAAAGAGAAGGAACACAGGGACTCTGCCTGGAAGTCACCAAAGAATAAATCACCTGACCACCCCTCACCTACCAAGCTCCCTTTCTTTTCCCTAGGTCCAACATCCCACTTCCCTAGCTAGCCGGGGACTGTCAGCCTAGCCCGCAACAGGCCGGCTACCAACCATCCCCATGGCCTTGAACAGAGCACAGCTTCCTCTGACCTTTGTGGTCCTTAAGGAGAAAATAAAGCAGGAGGGTTGGCAAGATGGCTCAGTGGGTAGAGCCCTTGTTGCCAAGCCTAATGGCCTGAGTTCAACCCCTGGGCTCAACCCGGTGGAAGAAGAAAACTGACCCTTGCAAGTTGTCCTCTGACCTCTACTCGAGTATGTGGCACACACATGCTCCCACCCCCACACACAAATAAACGAATGCATGTAATTTTAACAAAAGAAAAAGATGGGCCAGGCATGGTGGCGCATGCCTGTAATCCCAGGACTGGAAGCAGAGGCAGAAGGATTGCCCAAAGGTTTGAGGCTAGCCTGGGTTACAGTTGTGAGACCCTGTCTCAGATGATGATGATGATGATGATGATGATGATGATGATGATGATGATAACCTGGGCATGGTGGTACAGGCCTTTCCCAGCACCCCAGAAACAGAGGAAGGTGGATCTCTGTAAGTTCAAGACCAGCCTGGTCTACATAGTGAGTTTCAGGATTATATAGAGAGACCCTGTCTCAAAAGACCAAAATAATAATAATGATGATGATGAAATAAAATAAAAGGGAAAGAGAGAAACCCAAGTAGCTGAAGATCCAACAATCCAAGAGTTGTTAAATTTACCCTGATAAGCTGCCGCCTCCTCAAGAAAGGCTAGAGCTAACGCCAAAGGAAGCATCCCAAATACAGAACCACGAAAGGGGGTGATTGGGTGCTAACCAGGGGCCAAGGGTTCCTTCCCCACCTGGGCTACTGTCACCCTTGCCTTCTGCTCACCCACAGGACATCACTCCATCCTAAGAAGAGGGCTCCTCTTACAGAGGAATGTTCCTTGTACATGACCCAAGCCCAGCCAATCAGAGGCAAGGGACCGTCAACCACCGCCTCTCCCAGCATCATTGCTTCGATTTGTATTGTTTCGTGTTTGTTATTTGTGTGTACGCAGGAGTCTGAGTGTGGTACACGCACGGAGGTCAAAGGACAGCTCGAAGGAGCTGGTTCTCTTCTTCCACCATGTGAGTCCCGGGATCAAACACCCGTCAACAGGCTTGGTGACAGGCATCTTTACTCACTGAGCCCTTTCATGCCCCCCCCCCCTTTTTTTTTTTTGGAGACAGGATCTTATGTAGCCGAGACTGGTCTTGAACTCCTTATGTAGTCAGGATGATGTGACTCCGATGCTCTTGTTTTAGCCCCTGGAGCGCGAGGATTACAGGTGTGTGATAGCCGCCAGGTTTTTCTGTTGCTGGTGCCGTCGTTCTTCACGACTGTGGGCCACACCTCCTCATCTATATAGCGATAGATCACTAGCAGATCCACAGAGATCACTGGCAGATTAAGAAGCAGTTGTCCACCCCAACCCCACACTGGCTCTGTTTGTGAGGAAAACCACGGGAGGACGTGACCCTGCTTTGGTAATAAACCTGGGCTTACAGACTGCAGAGGCGAGCACGTGGCCCACGCCAAGCCAGGGCTGCCGAAGACCGTTCACTCAGGAGGGCTGTGCTCCCCAAACCTGCTCCTCACCTCTAATCCCTTCTGCCCTTGGTTAAGACAGGTGTGATTTATTTACTCACCGCCCACAGCAGTCCCAATAACGTCTCCTGGCCCACTGCCTTTGTGCTGGGACAGTAAAAGAGGTCACTGGGGGAAGCCAGTTGCATACACATGGGGTACACCCTGGCACAGACACCAGAGAGAAGTTGCTGGAGTCAAGAGGAAGCACGTTGAGACTCAGACCCTGAGTGGTCCTTGCCAGGGACTCGGGCCACTGGGTGTGGTCTGGGCCACATGAACGCCAGCTCAGGAGGCCGTCCCGGGAGACAGAGGCACATCAAAGCCCCCGACTCACCCACAGCCCCCCCAGAATGAAGCAGAGTCAGCTACAAGGCTTGTGATTTCAATAATGGCCACTAGGGCCCGGGCCCTGCCCCTGCCTCAGCTCTGGTCCCACCCCAGCCAGGTCACCACTGTGGAGTAAAGCCGTGTACAAAGGACACAGGATCCTCATCCTGGTAGGTCATCAACCAAATGGATGAGATGGTTGGAGGGTGAGCTCAGGGAAAGTCCCAGGGGAGCCTCAGAGGAGGTGGGGAAAGCTAGTGGCCAGGAAATATCTTCAAATAAAAAAAAAAATCTCGCCGGGCAGTGGTGGCGCACTCACTTAATCCCAGGACTCGGGAGGCAGAGCCAAGCGGATCTCTGTGAGTTCGAGGCCAGCCTGGTCTACAGTGGGAGTTCCAGGACAGCCAGGGTCACACAGAGAAACAAAATAAAATAAAATAATAATAATAATAAATAAGTAAATAAATTAAAATCCCACTTACAGGTGTAGCATGTAGATTGGTGACAGAGTTCTTGTCTAGTATGAGTGCATCTCTGGGTGACACCCAGGCACCACAAAATACAAATGAGTGACATTTACTTTGGAGCACAGGAGAGGAACTGAATAAAAGAGCCAAGGGGAAAGCATTCGGCAGAAGGAACAGCACGCGAGGTTAGAAGAGAAGATGGGTGTGTGTGTGTGTGTGTAGAGGCCAGGATGCTGATTGGCCAGACAGGCAGGAGCCTGGGAAGAAAAGACTGATGGACCAGGGTGTGTGTGTGTGTGTGTGTGTGTGTGTGTGTGTGTTTGTGTCTGTGTGTGTTTGTGTCTGTGTGTGTTTGTGTGTCTATGTGTTTGTGTGTCTATGTGTGTGTGTTTGCATGTCTCTGCCTCTCTGTGTGTATATGTATGTATGTGTCTGTGTGTTTGTGTGTGTGTGTGTGTATCTGTGTATGTCTGTGTATCTGTGTGTGTGTATATTGGCGTGGGGGTTCAGGACGCTGATTGGCCAGACAGGTAGAAGCCTGTGAAGAAAAGACTGATGGACCAGGGAGTGTGTGTGTGTGTGTGTGTGTGTGTGTGTGTGTGTGTGTGTGTGTAGGCCAGAGGACAACCTCAGGTGTGGTTCCTCAGACACTATCCACCTTGATTTTTGATGCAGGGTCTCTCGTTGGCCTGGAGCTCCCTGGTTCAGCAGGGTTGTCTGGAGTTGCCGAGCCCTAGGGATGCTCCTGCCTCTGCCTCCCCAGCGCTGAAATGACCAGCTTTTTTGACCTGGGTTCTGGGAATCAAATTCACATTTTACCTGCCTGGAACCTGAACTAGCCCTTTAAACCATAGTACCTGGGATCTCTGGTTTTTTTTGTTTTGTTTGTTTTTCGAAACAAGGTTTCTCTGTGTAGTTTTTGTGCCTGTCCTGGATCTCGCTCTGTAGACCAGGCTGGCCTCGAACTCCTGGAGATCCGCCTGCCTCTGCCTCCCGAGTACTGGGATTAAAGGCATGCGCCACCGCCGCCCGGAGGCAAGCCATGGCGGGGCAGTGGCACCATGGCACCCATGGCCTGGCACGGGACCTCATAGTGCCAAGTGTCCCAGGACACCTTGTGATTCGGCCTGTCCGCTCTGGCTAAATATTTGGGAACCCAAGGCCCGGTGCCAGGCATTAGTTCCAACACTGGGGACAGAGAACAAACACCACAGAGGTCCTTGCCCTCCTGAGCCCAGGATTCCCATGCAGACAACGTGGCAGAAGAAAAAGGCCCGATATACAGGTAAATGTCACAAGTAAACAGTACAGTGTACTGGGGCTGAGGGAAAAACATAGTGGGATGGGGTAGAGACTGGGCCAGAGGGGCCTTCGTATCAACTGTGGGAACCAGTGTGGGCTTCCCAAGCAGGCGCGATCTGAATTGACCTAAGTGGGTTCTCACTGGGACATGTCACAGGCATAAGCCCACAGACCTGGCCCATGCACAAGGGGAAGCGGAGAGGACAGGCTGGGAAGGTATTGAAGGGCAGGGTACTGGCCTCATGGCGCAGGCGAAGGTCCTAGGTTATCTCTGGCTGCTGTACTGGGAGCCGGCGGGGAGAGAACACAGGAGACATTGGAAAGAAGTTCAAGAATCCCGATGACAGAGACGGTGACAGGAGCCAGCCTCAGGAAAGGGACTGAAGGTAGGAGAGAGAGTCTCACTTCCCCAGGGCTCAAGACGAGAGAGAAAGAGAGAGAAAGAGAGAGAGAGCAAGTGATGGCTGCCCCCAAGGTTTTGGCTGGTGGCCACAGTATGGAAGACCACAGGCCAAGCTAATCAGGAAGGTGAGGAGGACAGGCCCGGAGATGAGGAGGGGGGTCAGGACAAGGTAAGACATCTGACAAACCAAAGTCCTCCTTCGAGGTCAAGGCTGGAGGAGTTCGAGAGAAAGGTGAAGGCCCACGGAAGACAGTCCGGAGCTGAGCATGGATGGCTAAGGCACTGAGCGGTGTGAGCCGGGCCTGGACATATTCCACCAGAGTACTGGTGAGGCAAGGTGAGGACTCACCAACCGTGAGCAAAAAAGGACCCAGCCCAGCGACAACCATGAAGACATCCAGGAGCCCCACAGTGAAAGTGGCCCAAGAGCCCTTCTTGAAGCTTCCAGGGAGGGTGGAAGGAACTTCATTAAAATGCCAGGAAAAACAAGCAAGGGTCAGGCCACTCCTGTTCCTTCCCCTTCCTGGGCAGCTGAACATCGCAAAGCCAAGAGAAATGGGGGTGGGACGAGACAAGAAACCCCCAGGTCTGAGGAGGCCACGACTGAGAAGGTGTAAAGCACCCCGCCATTCAAGGCTTGGAGTGGAAATCACCCCTGGGCAGCCATGAAGCCTCCTGAGCTCCTAAGGCTCGGAGCCAGGCTGAGCCAGGCTGAGCCAGGCCTGGTTTTTTTGTTTGCAACTCAGCCTGGCCTGACCCTCCCCTAGGCCAGAGGTGGCCAAGGCCGCCTGTGAGGGAGGAAGAGGGAGAAGTAAAAGTGTAACCTGTTCTTGTTTTCGGTTTTGTTTTTTTTGTGGATTTTCTCTTTTTTTTTTTTGAGGCCCGTCATGCTGTAGCCCAGGCTGGCCTGGAATTAGCAATCCTCCTCCTTCAGCCTCCTCTCCTGTTTGTATTTGTGTGTGTGTGTGTGTGTGTGTGTGTGTGTGTGTGTGTGTGTGTTTGTTTTTCAAGACAAGATTTCTCTGTGTAGCTTTGGCGCCTGTCCTGGATCTCACTCTGTAGACCAGGCTGGCCTCAAACTCCCAGAGGTCCGCCTGGCTCTGCCTCCCGAGGGCTGGGATTAAAGGCGTGCGCCACCACCGCCGCCCAGCTTCCTGTTTGTATTTTTGGCAAAGCCCCTGGCTGAATCCTCCTCGGACTATATTGGCGACACCGGATCCAGGGTAGGCGGCTGGGAGCTTCTCAGCTGAACTCCCGGGTCCTGAAATGGGAAGTGTCAAACATCCAAGTGACAAGCTGGGGGAGGGGCTGATGGTGGCCTGGAGCCTCTTTTATGCTGGCCAAGGATGTGTGAACACTCCTCTGGACTCTAGAAGTCCCAGATGGCCACAGAGCTGGCAGCCTGGGCCAACCCTCTTAGGAACCCACGTGCACCTAAGATAGGCTCTACAAGAGAGCAGAGTGGCCTCCCCAGCTCTGGCTCTAGAGTCGGTTGCTGGGATCCAAGGCCAGTGCACAGGATTCCAGGTAGCTGAATTGGGGTGAATTAGGGTAAGTCATTGTGGGAGGACAGTAAGGAGTCCATCCTTCCAGGAAGGGTCCCTGGGTCCTTCCAGGAATGAAAAAGGGGAGACCCTGGCTTCAAGGCCAGACAGGAGCTACACACAGTGACCGCAGAGTGACAATGACCCTTTATTATTTTTTTTTCCCTTCTGCAGTGTTGAAGTTGGAGCCCAGTGCCTTGCACCTGCTTGGCCATCCCTCTGCTATGGAACCACGTCCCCTGCCCCTCAGCACATGGGAACATGTATCAGCACATGTGTCCATGAGGGCCCAGACAACGACTTGCATCCACGTGTGGATGGTTGCAACTTGTGTGGTACACAAAAACACACCTATCCACATGTGCCAGCATGGGACCATACACCGAGCTGTATGTGTTAGTATACCTGGGGCCACCATCGTGCGTACATTCACCAACAGGTGTGACACACGCACTGGAGACATGCGTACTAGTGGATATACAAGGAGCCAGGAGGGAAAAGAAGTAAGCGCTTGGAACTAAAAATAGGCAGCCGATAGCCACAGCCACAGCCCTGTAGGGAACCAAAATAGCTCCTCACGAGCCAGGGGGACCGGAAGCCAGGCAGGATGAAAGAGGAAGAAAACAGAAGAAATCCCAGCACACCCAAACATCCCTACCCAGGGCCTGGAGAGCAAGGAACCTGCAGAGATACCCATCCTGACACTGAGGGCCCCAGAACCCACTGGGGAAGCAGCCCACAGTGGCCCAGGCAGACCTTAGCCTCAAGGTCATAGGGTGCCACAAGCTGGGGAAAGGCAGACCTTCCCACTTGAGTCCTCCTGAGGGGCTCTGAGCCTGCGGCCTTCTCAGGCAGCCACGGGAGAAAAGCCTGGAATACCTCCACCGGCCATGCAGATAAATGGAAGACTCATCCATAAAGGGTAAAAGAAGGAAGGACCAGGGTGGTGGGCTTGGGCCTCTCCAGTCAGGGCAGGCTAAACCCAGAAGCAACAATCTATCAGCGGAGGCTACACCACCCAGAAGCTACAGTCTGTATCAGCCGAGGCTACGCCACCACAGGCTTTGAATTCACTGAAAATCTTGGTTCTGTTACCTCAATCTGTGTGACTTGGGACAAGTTACTTCCTATCTATGTGTGCCTGTGTCTGTCTCCCTGGAACGAAGCAGAAAGCAACTGTAGCCATTTAGGCACTAAATAAAAGGCTTTGAGAAACATCAGACTGCTCAAGGTAACAGTGTCTACAAGCTGCTATCTGCGGTCAGCGCCACCTTCCAAGTGCCGGGCCCAGGAGCTCTGCCAAAGGTCCCAAAACAACTCAGGGACAGTGTAGATATCCCAGGCTAGCCCAACTCCTGAGAGTTCCCTGGGGGTCCATAGGGAACAGCGGGAGAAGGAGACAAAATTGAGGTGAGGAGAGGTGGACAGCCATCTACCAGCATCCCAGTCAGCTCCCACAGCCCCTCCCCTGGCTAACTTCTTCATGTTCAGGAAAAAGAAAGCACCACATACAGGCCTGTGACCGAATAAGGCTGGAGAGATGGCTCAGATGTTACCAGCACCAGCTACTCCCGTAGAGGACCTGGGTCCGGTTCCCAGAACCCACAGGTCAGATCACAACCACCCGTCACTCCAGTTCCGGCTGAGGGACATGCCAGGACCTTTGAAGTGAGGCTAGGGATCGTGTTGCTCAAACCAGGAGGGTGGCCAAGGGGTGGGGGTGACTGAGTTGAGGGAGGGAAAGGGAGACAGACCGAGTGGGGATCTTCAAGCTGCTGAGAGGAATTTGGGGTTCACTCAGAAAAAGACGGGGAATGTCAAAGGATCTGAGCAGGATGGACATTGTCCCTCTGGCTGCCTGTGAAAAGCTGGATGAGACTACTATATGGATCCAAGCAGGTGGAGCAGCCAAAGGGGTTCAGGGGGTACCTTCACCCCCAGGCATGTGAAGTTAAGATGTTGGTGAACTAGAGAGGAGGTAGCAGAAAGCAGCAGACAGAAACAAGCAGGTTTGGACAGCCTGAGCCTTCTCTGCACTTCAAGGACAAATGGATGATGGAGGCATCAGCAGATGTATTATAGATCAAGCCCCTGGGGTGAGTTCAACAGGAAAATCCACTTAAGGACAGCAAAGGGGTCCCAATCATAGACAAGAGAAAGATTATGAGGGCCTCTGATGAAGGGGGTGGTCCCGAGGATGGGCAGCTGCATGCCAGGTTGGGTTCTAGGTGAAACAGCCAGGGTCTCAATGCTGGTGGGCTGGCCCCTGGGACACTATCACACACGCTCCAGGAAAGTCACAGGGCAATTACCCCCTTCAGTTGTTTCCTTACTTGACAAGGACCTTGTCACCATGCCACCTGTGCTGGCTAGTTTTACGTCAGCTTGACACAGACTATTGTCATCTGAGAAGAGGGAACCTCAATTGAGAAAAATGCCTCCACAAGATTGGGCTGTACACAAGCCTGTAGAGCTTTTTCTTAATTAGTCATTGATGTGGGAAGGGCCAGCCCTTTGTGGGTGAGGCCACCCCAGGGCTGGTGGTCCTGGATTCTATAAGAAAGCAGGCTGAGCAAGCCATGAAGAGCAAACCAGTAAGCAGCACCCCTCCATGGCCTCTGCATCAGCTCCTGCCTCCAGGTTCTTGTCCTGTTTGGGTTCCTGTCCTGACTTCCTTTAATGATGAACAGTGATGTGGACCCATAAGCCAAATAAACCCTTTCCTCCCCAACTTGCTTTGGTCATGGTGTTTCATCACAGCAATCATAACCCTAACTAAGATACTGCCTCACTTGTCATTTTTAGTTAAATTCATAACACACGGACACAGTCTTTTTTTGTTTTTAAAAAGGGCGGGTGGGTTAGTGCAGGCCTGTTACCCCAGCACTCAGGAAGCTGAGGCAGGATAATTTCAAATAAAGCCTGGGTAACACTCAGTAATAGAGAGCTTGCTTCAAAGCACTACAAACCAAATAATAACCATTGGGGCTAGTGAGATGGCTTAGCAGGTAAGGATGCTTGCTGCCAAGCCTCACGACTTGAGTTCAATCCCTGGGACCCACATAGTAGGAGAGAACTGACTCCTGGAAGTTGTTCTCTGGCCTGTACAGGAATGCTGTGGCACAATCCCTCCACTCACACACAAATAAATACATACATATAATATTTTACAAAAAGAATCATGGTGGGTTGGAGAGCTGGCTCAGTGGTTAAGAGCACTGGCTGTTCTTCCAGAGGACCCGGGTTCAATTCTCAGCAACCACATGGTGGCTCACAAACATCTTGTAAGTCCAGATCCAGAGGATCTGACACCCTGTTCTGGTCTCCGAGGGCATTGCACACACGTGGCGCACAGATGTAAACGCAGGCAAAACATCCATACACATAAAATAAAACAAAAATGCACAAAGAATCATGGACCCAGCATTATCTACTTTGTGTGTCTAGTGTGCATCCTTCCACACCTTTTTCTGAACTGTAATTGCACTGACAGGAATCTGCTGAAAATATAGAAAACCGCCGGGCGGTGGTGGTGCACGCCTTTAATCCCAGCACTTGGGAGGCAAAGCCAGGCGGATCTCTGTGAGTTTGAGGCCAGCCTGGGCTACAGAGTGAGATCCAGGACAGGCTCCAAAGCTACACAGAGAAACCCTGTCTTAAAAAACCAAAAAAAAAAAAAAAAAAAGAAAGAAAGAAAATATAGAAAACTATTAGCTATTATTATTATTATTATTATTATTATTATTATTAATTATTATTATGTTTTGCAGCACTGGGGGTTGAACCCAGGGCTTTGCACATGTTAGGCAAGCCTGGCTCTATTACCGAGCTGTATCCTCAGCTTTCTTTTCACCTTTTTTTAAAAATTAAATTATTTATTTATCTATCTATTTATTTATTTATTTGTTTATTTGTCAGGGTCTCTCTGTGCATCCCGGCTGTCCGGGAACTCAACTCAGAAATCTGCCTGCCTCTGCCTTCTGAACACTGGGACTAAAAGTGTGCACCAACTTCAAACTTCCTGTACAGCCTAGGCCGGCTTTTAACTTCCTGTACAGCCGAGAGCCAGCATCGAATTTACATTCCTCCTGCCTCAGCCTCCAGGTAGCTGGGAGGACAGGCAAGAGGTTGGGGAGGAGAAACTTTAACAGGAACAGTGATTTTTCTCCATCATCCACGTGTTTTCTTTTCTTCCTTTTCTTTTGGTTTTTGATTTTTTTGAGACAGGGTCTCTCTGTGCTGCCCTGGCTATCCTGGAACTCACTCTGTAGCCCAGGCTGGCCTCGAACTCACAGAGATCCTCCTGGCTTTGCCTCCCAAGTGCTGGGATTAAAGGCGTGCACCACCACTGCTCAGCCCACATGTTTTTGTAACCTGGCCCTTCTTAATTCTTTTTTGACTCTGCCTAGCAGCTGCCTGTATAGAGAGGGCTCTTCCCTATTTCCTGCTTCCCAATGGAAGGTAAATCAAGCGTGGGCACTTGAAGTTCCTCCCAGCCCACCACAGGCCATGCTCAATAACCTGCTCCCCGACCTTTGCTATGGCCCAGATCCCTTATCTGTAGAAAGGAAGAATTCCGCAGCCTCGGCCTGTTTCACAACACTGTGGTTGGGTGCAAACCAGAAAGAAGCAGGCGGGTTCACAGGACATTTCCAAAGGCGCTTGTAATCGCCTTTGTAATTTGCTAATCCCTCAAAGGAGCAAACCAGATCTGGCCCCTGTCTCATTGAGAAAGCCCAGCTCCCAAGTGATGGATTGGCCCCCAGCTAGCACATGGCAGAGTGTGCCTGCACTCCTAAGCTCTGGAAACTGTCACCTACGTGGGCATCCCGTGGCCCAACCCCGTGGAGCTGAAGAGGTGAATCAAAGCCACTGGATAGCCCAAGAGGGAGTGATGTAATGAACGAAGAACCAAGGGGAAGTGGCTGGTTCCAGAGCTCGTCAAGCGGGAGTCAAGAAGAAAATACCAAAATAGAAATGGAGCACACCTGTGGGTCCACAGGCTAAGACTCACACAGGAGGGTATGTGTTCTCTGTAGCCTGAGACAAAGGAAGTGGCCGGTCAACAGAGGACTCGGTAAACAAAGGAATACCACACAGCGTGTGGGGGGGGGGGGAGTAGTGGGGGTGGGGGGAGGCAGTAACAGATTGGCATGGTCTGCCTGTCATGCAGAAACCTTTGAACAGGACAGGGAAGACAGCTCAGTGCTTCCTAGAGGATCTCGTCTTGCTTCCCAGAACCCGAACAAAAGCTGAACACTGAGCCAGGTGTGGCACACACACCTTTAGTCCTAGCACTGGGGAGGCAGAGGCAGGTGGATTCCTGAGTGTAAAGCCAGCCTGGTGTACAGAGCAAATTCCAGGGAGCCAGGGCTACACAGAGAAAACGTGTCTCAAACAAACAAACAAAAACAACAACCTCAAAAAGAAAACAAAAACGAACCAGCAAAAAACACTGAGCACAGTAGTCCATGTCTGGAGCCCCAGCACCGGGGCGGGTGGAGACAGGCAGATTCTCAGGGATTCACTAGGCAGCGTCCAGCAAAAAACATACACCCCTTAGCTGGGCGGCGGCGGCGGCGGCGGCGGCGGCGGCGGCGGCGCACGCCTTTAATCCCAGCACTGGGGAGGTAGAGGCAGGCGGATCTCTGTGAGTTCGAGGCCAGCCTGGTCTCCAAAGCAAGTTCCAGGAAAGGTGCAGAGCTACACAAAGAACCCCTGTCTCGAGAAAAAAAAAAAAAGAAAGAAAAAGAAAAAAAAGAAAAAAGAAAAGGTACACTCCATGTCCAATGAGAGAGCCTGTCTCAAAAAATAAGGTGGACAGCAACTGAGGAAGACACCCGACATCAACCTCTGGCCTCGACTTGTGTGGTAAGCCCCCACACACACCACACACACACACACACACACACACACACACACACCCCTTTGAGAACTAACACCGAACAGAAAAACCATACTACTTAAGCCAGGCACAGTGGTGCACATTTTTAATCCCAGTACTCAAGAGGTAGACATATGTGGATCTCTGTGAGTTTGAGGCCTGGGCTACATAGTGAGACCCTGACTCAAAAAAGAGAGAGAGAGAGAGAGAGAGAGAGAGAGAGAGAGAGAGAGAGAGAGACTATCCAGTTCAGGTTTTTATAAAATATGTCCATCAGAGTTGGAGAGGTGGCTCAGTGGGCAGAGTGTGTTTAAACCCAGAGTACCACATTAAATGTTGGGCACCGCTGAGAGTGACCCTGCAACCCCGGTGCTATGGGAAGGCAGAGACAGGACGATGTCTGGGGCTTGCTGGCTGCCTACCTGGTTCATACACAAGTACATATATGCGCACACACCACACACACACACACACACACACACACACACACACGATTGTATATACATATATATAGAAAGGTCTAAAAAGATACCATACCTATGATAATAACATCAGAAGAAATTTCTCTTTTTTTCTGTGTGTCTGTGTGTCTGTGTATGTGTGTTGTGTTGGTGTTATGTTTGTGTTGGAACCCAGGGCCTGTTACATGCTGGGTAACTGCTGCCATCGCTGAGCTATAGACCCAGCCCTGCCTGATTTTTTTTCTTTACAATTTATTTATTTTTAATTTTATGACACTGGTGTTTTGCCTACATGTATGTATGCGTGAGGGTGTCGGATCCCCTGGAACTGGAGTTGCAGATAGTTGTGAGTTACCATGTGGGTGCTGGGAATTGAACCCGGGGCCTCTGGAAGAACACCTCTGAGCCATCTCTACAGCCCCTAGTTTTGTTTTGTTTTTCTTAAACCAAGTATCCCTGCCTTTTATACATCAACTTCTTTAACTGACAAAAAAAAAAAAAAAAAAAAAAAAAATTCAAAAAAAACAAGGCTTCCATTCAAGTCGCAAAGAACGAAAGTGGCCAAAGTCAACTCCGGGGTCCCCCTCCCTGCTCCCCTCCGCCCCCGCCCTCCAGCCAGCTCCTGAAGTGAGCTTTCTTCTCCTCCAGGAGGTCGGCTACGCTCCAGCCGGGGCGTCTTAAGAAGCGGCTGTCTTGGGCTAGGCGTGTCCTCCTGTCTTCCTTCCTTCACGCCACTCAGCCCCCAACCAATCGCCTTTGGGATTTTCACTCGTAGGGTGCTGGAAGCCGCTCACTCAAACTTAAAGCCCCAAGCTTCTAGCTGTAGGCCAACTCAGTCAAACGTGGCTTTCCTTCTTTCTCAAAGCCCGGGGCAGATGCCCCCCGCCCCACTGACCCGACAGGCATGCGCAGTCCCAACGCTAACACGTTAACACCCCACCACCCCACCACCACCACCCCGGCAGAAAGGAGCCCGGGAACCAGCTGAGATTCCCCCCTCACCCCCAAATAGGAGAGCAGGGGTCACTTGCTCACTCCACCCGCTGCAAGCGGGGTGAGGAACAGGCAGCCAGTCCACGTGTTGGGTCTTGGCGTGGCTGAAAACCAAGACTGTCACTGAGACAAGACTGTCACTGCTAACTTTGCTAATTCTGAGGTTCCAATGGAAAAGGGGTTTTCCTCCACCCCAGACACGGCAACCCCTGGGACCCTGGGGCTTCTTTGCCATCAGACCCGAGGATCTTCAGGAGCAAGGGTTGAAAATTCAAAGCACTAAAAAATGACAGTGTGGCCAAGAGGATTCAGAAGTGCCCACCAGAACTCCAGGAAAGCCACCTGTGGCTCCATCTGGAAGGCCAGTCGGGTCCTGGGAGGCGGCAGTCAGGGCCTAAGAAGGAGCAAACTTCATTCATTCTCTCCTTCATTCACCCTACGACGACGGGGCACAGCACACGAAGCCATTCTTAGATTCCCGGTAAACAAACCCGCTAAGGGGAAAGATGTCAATCAACCCATGTGACAACAGCCTCTTCTATATCCCAGGTCCAGTTCTAACTAAATGGTCCCTAAAGGCCAGCCTCGGTTTCCCCTTCCGGGGTAGCTTAGCGTCTCAGAAGCACCCTTAGCTGGAGTGTAATAACACGGTAATCTCCAGGACTTAATGAGCTCCGGGCTCATTCGGAGGACACAGGCTCCCAGGGCAGAGTCTGTGGCTTGGCCGGCACCGCCCGCCTAATATAGGTCCCCGGTTGAAAGGGCAACGGGACCTAAGGCTGAGTGAGATCAAGAGAGAGGCCCGGCTGCCTGCCCTCCCCGACCTGGGTACTGTCTGCCTCTGCCAGAGCGTGGGGAGGAAAGCGGCTTAACTCTCCAGACTGGCAGGCAGTGTGGGGGCGAGCCAGGGCATCGCTGGGGCATCTGGGCGGGAGGAGACAGACAGAACACCCACTGAGGACTGGGCGTCCGTGGGAGCCTCACAGAGGTACAAGGGGACACCAGCTGCCCACAGCCCCGAGGTCACTAGGTACAGTCACCAGCCGGGATGCGTAGAAGGGCTGGAGGTCAGGGCAGCAGCGATCGAAACTCGGACAACCAGGCCACACTTCTGCTCCAGCGAGGGTCAGGCCCCTGGGACGCTGGTGACTCAGACCTCCAAGCCTCCGGAGTGAGCCCGGGCCTCCCAGGTGGTGGGCAGGGTAGCGCCAGTGTCCCATCCTGCGTCCCTCTCCCCCGGAGGACGAGTCACTCACCTTCAGCACCTGCTGCTTGATGAGCGAGGGCACCAAGAGGATCATGACAACACCGAGCGCAGCACACAGCACCCCCAGGACGCCCAGCCCCACCGCCACCCAGCGCGCCCTGGCGCTGCCGCCCATGTCCGCGTGCGCGGCCGGGGCTCGCGGGGCTCCGGGCCTGAAGGGGACAGCAACAGAGGCGACGGAGGCCACAGAGATGACAGAAGCCGAGGCTCGAGCGTCAGCAAGGTGAGTCCCCGTCGGTGGCCGGCGCAGCAGTAGCCCTGCAGGTGGCCAGAGGCTTTATGCGCCATGGCCCGGGCAGCCCGCCCCCTCGCGCAGCGCGGGATTCCGGAGGGGGTGGGTGGGCGGGGAGTGGGCGGTGCTCTAGTGGTGAGTCATGGGCGTGGCCTCCGTCTGGAACGGCCCCTCCGAGTTTCGCAGCTCTCTGAACCAGTGCACCGTGCGCTCCGGATTGCGCTTCCTCGTGTCTCTCGCTCTTCAAAGTGGGAACCGATGCGCTCCCCATAGAGCGCAGAAGCCCCTGGCACCATCTACACTGGCTAGCTACCCCCACTCCTGTGATCTCGTCTTTCTCCCGATGCGAATGCCTCCGGCTCCAGCATCCCTCGCCTTGCATCAGTTGCAGTCAGCTGGGGCCTGCCTGCCTCCGGGCCATGCACGCCCTCCACTCCGAATTCCGGGCCCCTCCCGGCCTTTGGACGCCCTCCATTCCGTGTTCCTCCCGGCCTTTGCACGCTGTCCACTCGGAATTCCGTGTCTCTCGGGACCTTTGCACATCCTCCACTCGGAATTCCGTGTCCTTCACGGTCTTTGCACACCCTCCACTCAGAATTCCAGGCCCCAGACACCCGCTGGGGCCCTGACTCCATCCGGGAAGGTATTCTAGGGGCTTATCAGGCAGAGATGCCTCGCCTGGCCACTATGCTCCTTGGCGACTCTTCCTTATCATCCAGCGCCACCGGCTCAGTTGCGCTCAGCTGGACTTTTTTTTTTTTTTTTTTTTTTTTTGTCATAAACCCCACACAAGATACCAGCAGGGAGGTGAGGACTCTGTATTTCCCCGACCTGCCCAGTGCTCAGTTAGCTCATGTCCAGCACACAGCCCAGGTCTCTAACCCAATGTTTCTCAACCGGTGGGGGGTCGCGACCCCTTTGGGAGCACTAAGATAATCGGAAATATCAGATATTTACATTACAATTCATAAGGGTAGTAAAATTATAGTTATGAAGTAGCAAAGAAAATAATTTTATGGCTGGGAGGGTCACCACAACATGAGGAACTGTATTAAAGGGCCAAAGCATTCAGAACCACTGCTCTAACCGCCCTGTGCTACTACCAAGAAAACTGAGGCACAGGGCGACTTACTCAGCACTCAGCGAGGCCAAGGCCTGCTTCCCACTCAGGACATGAAGGGTGGATAATCGCAGCTGAGAAAACCCAGTCTGGCACATGTAGTTGTCACTACCTCCTCCTGGCTACCTTTTACAGACCAGGTCCTTGGCTCCCTCAAGGGTGCTGCTGCCCTATAAGACTCCTCCTGGGTCACACCAGGATGACCCAGCAGTATCCCTGACATCAGGGACCTCAAGCTAATACTCCTAAGAACATGGGCCACTCCAGCCCCGCTCCCCCCACCCCAAATCCCAGAAGGACTCCTCTTGGGAACCACCTTCAGCAAAATGTCCCCAAGTCAGGATTTACTGAGCATCTGGTAAATTCTGGAGAGACAGCCAAGTCATGCTTCCAGCCCTGACCTCCATCAGGGGCATGGGATGGGAACAGGTGTGGAGGCATCTGGACTGTGAAGACTCCCACCTCAGAGTCCTGAGGCCCCTCTGCACCTCATGCCCTCTTCTATAACAAGTAAGTGATCAGAACTGCTCTCAGGCTGCACTCAATCTGAGAGACTTAAGCAGGTTGGTGGCTAGCCAACCTCTGAGCCTGGAATATGCAGGTATGAGTCAATTGATGTCCCAAGGCCCCGCCCACCTCTGCCCCTGGGTCCACTGGACTCACAGCCTCCTGTCTTTCTCCTGTGTCTATGTGGGTGCCCCTGAATGTGCTGTCTGAGACAGACTATCCTACTGGGAACTGGCTGGCCATCCAGCCCCGAGGGTCTTCCCTTCTGTCTCTGCCTCCCCAGCATCGGAACTACCAGCACAGAGTTCGTTTGTTTTAGATTTATTTATTTTATGTGTGCAAGTGTCCTTCCTTCAGGTATGTCTGTGCACCGTGGACATGCCTGGTGCCCTCAGAGGTCAGAAGAGGACAGACGTCGGATCCCCTGGAACTGTAGTTATGGGTGGTTTGTGAGCTGCCATGTGGGTGCTGGGAACTGAATCCAGACCCTCTGCAAAAGCTGCAAGTGCTCTTAACCACTGAGCCATCTCTTCGGTCCTGTGCGCTTTATTTGCATACGGATGCTGGGGCCAATCTCAGGCCTTCAGGTTCCTGTGGCAAGCCCTCTACCAGCATCTCCAGCTCCCCAGCTTACTCGTCTTTATGCTATCTGTTCTTGATTCTACACGACTGTTTCTCTAGATCCTTCCATGGGCTGGCTCCTTCTTTCCTCAACCCAAAGCCTGCTCATCAAAGGCGGCTTTGTGTCTAATCTGTTGAAAATAGGAGTCCTTACAGGCTTGGTGGTGCATTCCTGTAATCCTAGCACATGGGAGGTAGAAGTAGGTGAAGCAGGAGTTCGAGGCCAGCCTTGGATACACAGGAAGTTCAAGGCCAGTCTGGGCTACATGAAAACCTGTCTCAAAAAAGCCAAAGAAAGGGGCTGGTGAGGTGACTCAGGAAGACACAAGACTGACGACCTGAGCTGGAATCCAAGTACCTGTGGTGACAGAGAAAACAGACTCAGGTGCCATGGCAAACCCCTACAATAATAATTAATAAAATTCAAATTGAAAGAAGAGGATGACCTTGATATCCTCCCTATGCTAATTCCCTGCCGGGTTCCACCCTCCTTAATGCTTAGGGGAAGTTCTTTGTCTGTTTATCCTGCATAATCAGCGTTAACAGCTTAGATGCAAGATTGTAAAACATCGGTAGGGAACTTCTGCCCTCCGGGGTTCTCCCATTGTGTTGTAAGCCTGTGGCACACGCCTTTAATCCCAGCACTCGGGAGGCAGAGCCAGGAGGATCTCTTTGAGTTTGAGGCCAGCCTGGTCTCCCAAGCGAGTTCCAGGAAAGGCGCAAAGCTACACAGAGAAACCCTGTCTCGAAAAAACAAAAACAAAAACAAAAACAAAAAGACCTCTTCCCTCCTTCAATAAACAGCATTCGGCATTAAATAGAAAGAAAGAAAGAAAGAAAGAAAG